>JAHSUH010003778.1:1730000-1845000 GCA_025388415.1 Cynanchum wilfordii | reverse complement strand
TGAATTAGGTCCAATCCAATTGAAAAGAGTAATAAATAATAATTGATGTACTAATTCAAAGCGCATTGACGAAAAGCGTTCAAATATAACATGAAAATGGCCAACCATTATCAATCAATGTTCATAAATTTTTCATTGACTGTGTAGTCTTTCTAACCCATATTTTGGGAAATCTTTTGAAATATTCTTTATGTCAATATTTAAAATTTTAATAAAAATAAAATAGTACTCTTTTTTTCTTTTTTTATTTAAAATGTTAATTTATAGTGATGAAAAATAAATTTGAATATTTTTTTTTTAGATCATCTGGTTTTAGAGTCATCATGACTTTGTGAGTGTCAAACTCTCGATCTCGTATAACATTGACAATATGTTTTTTCATTGGATTAAACTAAAGCTTTAAATTTGAAGGTCTAACAGTGCGGGTATATTCGCACTTGCGAATATATCTAGAACTGTAGAACCCCGAGTGAAGTTTAAACTCTTAACTTCTAGATCAATGACCATGAGAGATTCGAACCCTCAAACTTTTGTTTAAATGAAAGACTTCTAAACCATTAGGCTAGGAGAATAACTTCAACTTTTTGATATTCCTTGATTTGATGGAATTTAACCAATAGAAAAAGGAAAGAAAGAAAGAAAAAGAAAACTCGGACTGCTATAGCAACTATCGTAGCTTATTAGCCAACAATTTAGCATATTTTATTTTCAAGAATATGCCATTTAATTCGTGTCCATTAATTTTGGTTGTAGTAATTTATCACTTTCTCTATTTATTTATTTATTTATTTATTTAGTTTACTTGTTGCAGTAATTAAATTTTAATATATATATATATACAAAATTTAAATTAATTAAATGAATAATAAACTTATATTTAATTACTAATGTTGCAACAAATGATATTTAAATATGTAATAAAAATGATCAAAACAACAAATGAAGAGTAGGGGAGTGTCTCGGCCATGATGCCACACCACCATCACCACTAAGGAAACTTTTGCCCAATTAAATTGATCGGGAACGGTTTCGGTGTTTGTGCCACGGAGATTTGAAATGCTCCACTAGATGCTAAGTGTCCCGGAGAAAGTCTTCTGCCGAGTGTGGATTCTTATCGTTGGTTATCCGATGATAAAATCTAAAAAATTATGAGAATCTCCTAAATGATTAAGAATCAAAGAGAATGTTCTTTAGTTCTCTCTAAGAATGTACAACATAATGAAAATAATGAGAATCTCTTGTGTGTTGTGCATGTATTATTTGGATGTTGTAGCCAATCGAGGGAAGAATACTTAGAAAGTTGGCATTGCTTGTCAATCCGATTATGGGGGCACAAAAAATGCCTATCAATCAAAATCATTTAATATTCTTGTACTAAAGCGTATCTTCGTGTGTCGGAGGTCACGCCACTTTTATGACCTCTTTGATTGCTAGTTGAGATCGAATAGAATAAAAAGGGGAGGCCCAAACAATCCGACAAATGGTGTCCATCTTAACTTGTCGTCTTATATACATAGCAATTCACTTCACATTGGTCCCTTTCACAAGTTCATCTTATCATACTAAAAAGAACCAAACCTCTAACGCATCCCCTAAAAAGCAGCAAAACTCTGGAATATACAACAATTATAACTCACTTCAAAATTTAAAGATATATATTTACTCTTTTTTATTATAATTTTTTTTTTTTTATTATAGATGACGAGAATCATGTCATATATATATATGTATATATGAAAAGAATTTTAAATTATCTCTATATAATTAATATATTCCTTTCACATTCACATTCTCTTTGCCCTTTGACGTTCTCCAACTGTTGCTGATCCAATATTTGTCTTTGGCCTCATCATGCACCTCTCTTCATATTCACTCCATCTTTCTTTCCATCCCACACTTGTCATCCTTCTACACATATATATATATATATATATATATATATATATATATATATATATATATATATATATATATTTGAGTTCTTTTAAATCAACTATTTATCTCACGATCGTTTGTTTTCTGTTTCAATGATTTCACAATATTTTGTCACTTCTATATATATATATATATATATATATATATATATATATATATATATTAATATTAGTTTTGTCTAGTTAAAATTTTCAAAATTCTCAATCAAACTAAAAGTTAAAAGGATGAATTCCACAATTTAAAAAATATTAAGGACCAAAAGGGAAATAAAACAATATTAAATGTTTAATAAATTTAGCACAATTTAAACCAATTTGCCTAACTTTTGAATCGGATATTGACAAGACCAATTCTTTTTCTTCTAGTATTGACTCCTTCATAGGAAGGAAACCAAAACCGGAGAAAAAGGAATTTTTGATTAAACCTAAAAGCGCCATTAGTATTCCTCCAAAAAGCAAATGGCCAAACACGACTTTCCACTAAAAATTAAATAAATAAATACTAATTAGTTTGTTTGCAAGCCATAGTCGGCGGTTGCTGGGTCCCACCAATTACATATGTGTCAAATGGGTCATATAATACAAACAAGAAAAATTAATTAACCGACAAAAATTTTCTGAGATATCTAAGTGCCAAAATTCTCATTTTCAAGAAATCTCTTACTTTAGTCCCTCGGGATATGTATCATGATTCGAACCCACTTATTGGACTAAATTTGTAATATTTATTATCAAGAGTTTGAAGATCGATTCATTTAACATTTGAGACTCGAATAGAGATTAATTTAAATGTGAATCGACTTAAAAATATTCTCATATAATTTGAAACTTGTCTAGGGCTTTTAAGAAAAAAAATTAATTAGTATTGTTATCACTATACTAAAAGAGAAAGAGAGATAGATTGACTATCAATATCTCAACTTATTTTTATATACATAAGTGAGACTGTTACGAGCTACGCCTTCTCTATAGATATGGAATCAACTGTTTATATAATAATTTACTTCTCTTAAATTTATTATTATTATTATTATTTTCTGAAAATTTCTTTGATTCCTTCATCTCCGCCACGATCATGCTAGTAATAATATTGGATATTTGTATGTATATATATATATTTCAGGTAGCAGATGTCAAGATTTTTCTCCACGAGTTTAGGCATTGGCTACTGACTAAGTTGTCCACTGTGTTTGAATAAAAATCTTATATAGATTGACATATACATATATATATATATATATCTATACACACTCTTTATTTGGTTCCTCCGTTACCTTTCTCCAGCTTTTATTTATTTTCCTTTTTAGAAATTGCCTCTTTTCAATAAATAAATGTTGAATGTGTATGTGGCTTTCATGGTTTGCCATGGATAATTAAAACTTCTTTATTCTCAAAATCTACTTTTGAGAGAGTTTTGTTTTTGCGTTATTTCTTGTATAGAACAATGTTGAAGTACGGTAGCTTTTTGTGGGTTTCTCTGCGTTCCTTGTTCATCAGTACCTTTTGGTGGTTCATAGCCAAATGCATTCAAAGGTGTGATTTTTATTTCTTGAATTTGATTTCTTTTGACGGGGTTTTGAATTTTTATTTATGATTTTCTTTCTGGGTTTTTTTTTTGTTTTCCAGATTGAGGGTGGTGGTTGGTTGCAAGAATCAAGGGAATGATGCAATTTTTAATGTAAATCGTTCTCAAGAAGATGATCAAGAACTGGTTTCAATGATTCCCAGGGAGTTTGAGCCTGAAGAGAAAAATAGTTCTGAGTTTTCCTTTAGTTTTCTTTATCAGGAATCGAAAAAAGATTCCCTTTTTGGAAATTTTGCAGAAACAGATGACTCTGCTTTTGTGCAGAGTGGGTTTTACAGTGCTACTGCTAGCACGCGTAGGTATCAATTTGTCTCCGGCAAGAATGTTAGTGGATTCTTGCAAAATGCAGAAGCTACGAGCTTTACCGTCCGGGAAATGTTTGTGGGTTCTTCTGCTGATGATCGGAATCTTGATTTTGGGGCTCTGTCGAATGAAAAGGTGAAAGAATTAGAATTAGAAGAAGAAGAAGGTGATAATAATAATTCAGAGGAGAAAGTTGCAGAATTTGATTCAGAAGATTCTTCAATTGGGCTAATTGAAGAACTTAAATTGGAAGAAGAAGAAGGTAATAATTCAGATGAAAAAGTTGCAGAATTTGATTCAGAAGATTCTTCAATCGGCCTAATTCAAGAACTTAATTTGGAAGAGGAAGAATCTCTGAGAATGTCGAATTCAATCGAAGAAAATAAGAGTGTCAGTGGCGAAGAAATCAATGGTTTTGAAGAAGATGAAGAAGAAGAAGATGATGATGATATTTCTTATGATCTGCAATTGTTCCCAAGAAATGAATTTCCAGAAAGCTCCAGTGAATTTCAGCCGGAAAATTATTCCGATGAACTCCCTGATGACATCTTGTCCCCGGAAGCAATTGTCATTGAAGATACATCAGAAGATACTGAGTACATAGAATTGGAGCCTGATATCAAGAACCCTGAATCAGATTTTGCAGAGAAATCTGAAAATTCCAGTTTAGAAAGGGAATTCTGGGAATCAAAAAATTCTGTGGGTTATGAAAATGAAGATGAAGATGAAGATGAGTTTGATATCTTATTAGAACATCAGCAATTAATCAAACAAATGAAAATGGAAATGAAGAATTCTAAGAAGAAATCATTACCCACAATAGCAGAAGAAGGAGAAGAAGAATATGAAGAAGAAGAAGAACAAGAATGTGAAAATCCAAAGATTGTTGGAGATTTGAAGCCTCTAAAAATAGAAGAAAATAAATTCGAATTCAAAGACTTCATGGAAGAAATTCACAAGTTCTACAAAAGCTATGCAGAAAAAATGAGAAAACTGGATATCTTGAATTACCAAAGCTTGCATGCTATCAGTAAGTCTCTCTCTCTCTCTCTCTCTCTCTCTCTCCCCAAAATTCCTCAGTAAAATCTTCTGTTTTTACTGCATTTTATCATCATTGAAAACATAAAGAAACAGAAAAATTATATGAACATGATGAACATTGCCATTTCTGTTAAATATTCTGTCATTTTCTGGGTAGTTCAGTAATGAATTTGTTCTAATATTTTTTGTTATATAAAAAGGAAAAGAAAGAATCTTGGTTGCCATTTACCTGTCTGGTTCACTGTGCAAAGCTTACCTCATGAAAGTTAGGCCATAAGCTACCATCACAGTTTGAAAGCTACATTTTGTAGTTCAGAAATTGTTTTTAGTGACATGTAAGAGTCAGTCAGTCGCTCGAGGCTTTCCTTGAAACAGTAACTTTCGATTCGATAGCGGATGATCTAAAAAAATTTTAGAGCTTTTCATACGTAGCCGTTTTTCCTCGAAGTAGTGACTTCAGATAGTGAATGGTTTAAAAAAATATCTTTTAGGGGTAATTTGGAGCTTTTCACTCTGATGAGGCCGATCTTCGTCGAAATAGTTACTTCGGATAGTGAATGATCTAAAATAAATGTCTTTTAGTTTTTAGAGCTTTTCACCCTGTGAGTTGATCTTCCTCTATTGGATGGTGTAAAAAAAAAGTCTTTTTAGTGTTGATTTTAGAGCTTAGAGCTTTTCACTCCCGTGATGATCTTTCTCAAAGTAGTGACTTCGGATAGCGGATGGTCTAAAAAGATTTCATTTAGTGTTAATTTTAGAGCTTTTCACTCTCCTCCCCCAATTGTGAGTTTGAACTAAGGTGATTTGATGATTTTTTTACAACAGATATTGTCCAACTTAAGGATTCTAGAGTTTTTGTTTTGAGCAAAAAGGCTTCATTTCCATTCATCAAGCATTTTGGGATAGTAGGGAAACAAAGGAAGGTATTTGCAGATCCATCTTTGAAATCCATTACTGAGATGCAAAGGGGTCTTGAATTGGTTTACATTGGACAAGTTTGCCTTTCCTGGGAAATCCTACGTTGGCAATATGGGAAACTAAAGCTGCTTCTAGAATACGAATATGAATACAATTCGCTTGCTCATTGTTCCTATAATGTTGTTGCTGGAGAACATCAACAGTTGCAGGTTCTTATGCATAGATTTTTAGAGGATGAACCTATTCAGGGACCTCGAATTAAACATTACGTCGAGAACAGATGTTTATGTCGTAGCCTTCTTCAAGTACCTATCATCAAAGGTGATATATACATATATATATATATATATATATATACACATATGTTTTATATGCCCCCTTATTGTTATGGATCAAAATTTTGACTTCTTTATAATGTTTTCCTCAGATGATGATTGTTCTAAGAAAGACAGGTTGGTGGTAGGTGAAAAAGATGCAATACCAATCACCAAGTTAGCAGAAACCATCAAGGATTCAATGCAGGTTTTCTCCGAATTCATTCGTTCCGATAAAGATGGGACTAATGGTGCATTCAAGGGCACTCAGCTGGTGAATCCATCTGATCTTGAACTGCTATCCAATATCAAGATTTGTCTCAAAAAGGTTTGTTTTTTTCTTTCCAAAAAAGTTCCAATCTTGATTGTCAAAAGCTGTATTTCTTTAAGCCCTTTACTTGACAATTATGTCAAATGCATTGTGAATGTTAAATGAGGTCAGAAATTCAACACTCACCCTGATCGCCTAGGTGAAGCCTTCCCAACTCGAGTCTAATCTATTGTATTTCTTCTTTTGTCATACCTAATAACCTTAAATCCTTTTTGCAGAAAGAAAGAAAGCTGAAGGATATACAGAGAAGTGGAAATTGCATAGTGAAAAGGTTCCAAAGACATAATAATGAGGAAACAGCAGGTGAGATGAGTTCTGGTTCTGGTTCTTCTTCTGCAGCAGCAGTGTTTATATCACAGGTGGAGCTGAAATTAGTGACAAGAATTCTGAACATGTCAAGATTGACAACTGAACAATTGGAATGGTGTTTGAAGAAACTAAACAATATTAACATTGTTAACAGGAATGTTCATGTTGAACCTTCTTTCTTGCTTTTTCCATGTTGACAGAAAAAAGAAAAACTATACTTAGCAGCAGAGATGGAGTAGTAGAGGAAATAGATTTTTTTTTTTTTTTTAAAAATTTATTTGCTGCTGTGTTTTGATGAAATAATATTCATACACACACATATATATATATATATACACATATATATATATATATATAGATACATATACATGTAATTAATCCTCTGAAACAATTTTCACCCTCTTTACTTCAGTTTTGGAATGAGTAAAGAATGTGGTGGGACAAATTGAACCATGAATCTTGGACTTTGGCATTTGCATTGGGATTTCTTCTTTTTTTTTTTTTTTTTTTTTTTTCTTAGAGAAATGAACTATTTATTTTTTTCCTATCCCTTCCCGAAAGAAGTTTAACTCTAAATGTACAAATTCTCGAATATTCAACCTCACTTTAGTTAACGATTTAGAAGAGTTTCTTTCGCTTGGTGGGCCGGAAATGCCCGACTTATCAATTTATCCGATAAACTTCTAGGAGCTCATGTAACCCACGCTGGATTAATCGCATTATGGGCCGGAGCAATGAACCTATTTGAAGTGGCTCATTTCGTACTAGAGAAATCGATGTATGAACAAGGGTTAATTTTACTTCCCTATCTAGGGACTCTAGGTTGGGAGGTATCCTTTTAAAGTATTGACTAAGACACGTTAATTTAATTAACCTAAAATTTTAAATTAATCAAATTTTTTTTTGAGGTGGTATCTCAAGCCCTTCCGGCCCAAATTATATCCACTAGTCCATATCTAGGGACTCTGTGAATATATCTCGACCGCCGTAGAATCGAAGAGGAGAGACTCCTAAACCATTAGGCCAGAAGAAGAACTTCTAAGTTAATCAATTTGAGTTTCCATTAATTCAAAATAAAATTATTAATATTTTTTTTTTTAAAGAAAAAGCTCTTAAAACTCATAAAATAATAATAATAATAATGCTAAACCAAGTATCTTGTTGTCATCATTTGAAAAACTTAACCATGTGTAGCGGGCTTTTGCCTCAACTTGGTTGAATTGATTATGTCGTGCATCTGCTCGACTTCACTTACAGTTCTTTAGAATGAGCGTCAACTCCCGAGATTCTAGCTCGAGAGGGCCTCCCGGCAGAGGATCCGCTCCCCCCCACCTTTTTTGTTCTTTGTATGGAGGTGTTGGGGCGGGGATTTCCCGTGTCGTTGATCGAAGGAGTGGCGGCTCTTGCGTGCTTCCCGTAATGGGCCCGAGATCTCACATTTATTCTTCGCACGTCGACCTCCTTTTATTTGGGAAGGCTTCCATTCCCCGGGGGGATATTATGATCACGATGGATGGGGGTTTTGTGACCAATGCGGGCGAAGGTGAATTTGCACAAGTCGGGCGTTTGGTTCTCTCCAAACACCCCGAGCGGCTCCAACGCCAAATTAGTGGGAGTTTTGGGATTCGGGTGGCTGGGAACCTTGGGTTATACCTTGGCATCCCTCTACTTCACTCCCGGACAACCGGTGAAGAACGTCGTTCTACGTTCAATCGCGGACAGAGGGGAACTGCGAAAATTGAGTTTCCATTAAGCACAACTAAACTAATATTATTAATATTTTTTTAAACGAGAACAAAGCTCTTATAACTCATCAAGAATAATAATAGATCAATAATAATGCTAAACCAAGTGATCTTGTTAGTGCCCAATCATTTGAAAAGTCATAAGGAGGTCATTAAGAGGGTATCCAATGGAAAGTTGGAGATGGTAGAACGACCTTCTTTTGGGGGGGGGGGTCTGGGGCGCCTTTTGGGAGACTTAATGGATAAATGCGGGACCGATATACCCAAACAATGGCTTAGTGACGGGTCTCGGATTGGGGACCGAGTGGAAATTGTAAGAGCTAGGGTTACCTTACACACACACACATCTCTGGCTTCGCAATCACGGATGTGATATGTCACAACCAGACCAATGGAGGTGGGATGCTAGTGAGGTTGGTAGTTTTTTCAGCTAGTGTTTACCTAAATTGATCTCCGGGGGGCGGATGTACTTTTCCTACTAGGTCCTCCATGACCCCTAGCTCGCTAAACATCAACGTTTGCCTACAAGACTCTCTCTTTGGCGAAAGTCTATCATCGTAATCCTACTTTGTCTATTGTGGGGGAGACCGAAGATATACTCCATGCTTTGAGGGATTTGCATTAGGGCTCGGCGGTATCTTGGACCGTGGCGGGGGGGGGGCCGCAAATTTTTTGACAACCAACTCGGTTAATGACTGCTCGGTTTGAACCTCTCTAGGTTGATGGAACGGAAGACGAATCAGCTTTATTTGGAAATATATATTTCGACAAACTATCCATGAGTTGTGGTACGCAAGGAATCAAACGGTCCCAACAATCTAGTAGATGGCCGGGTTTTGTTTTGTTTTTTTTGTTAGGCGCATTTTATATATAGTGATTGAATTACTCATTAGTTGAAATTGGGACATTTCTTTTTAGGGCTTTTCCTTTCTTTCTTGTTTGATTATTTATAATATCGGATCCTTTTTCATTGGAAAAAGAAAAACTTAACCATGTCATTTATATGAAATATTAGTGGAGAAAGGAAAATAAATAAATAAATAAAATAAAACAAAAACATAAAAAAGAAAAAGAAAATCCTTCATGGGCCTTGGACGAGGTTTAAGTATTCAATCTCAGCCGTCGGATCTAGGGTAACCCTAACTTGGCTACCCTTTTTATATCTTTCTCTCTCTTTCGTCAAAAACCCTATTTCTTCAGCCCCTCTCATACAGAGCAGACGCAGTCGCAGCTCAGGGGTGCAAAAATGGTGCAACGTCTTACCTATCGCAAGAGGCACAGCTATGCCACCAAGTCTAACCAGCACCGCATTGTCAAAACTCCCGGTTCGTTGAATTATGCCACTGTTCGCCGTTTCAAATTCTGTATTTTCCATGTTTTACTTTATAATTTTGGTTTTTGGTTGTTTTTGGAAATTCTTGTGGTGAAATAGGTGGTAAGTTAGTTTACCAGACCACGAAGAAGAGAGCAAGTGGACCAAAATGCTCTGTCACGGGGAAGAGGATACAAGGAGTAAGCTTTTCTGTTTGTTTCTAATTACGTTTTCTATATGTGTTGCATACTTGAATTCTTGCTGGAATCAATTGTTAGATTTGATGTGTAGAGAATGATTTATTTTGTACAATTATTGGTGTTTATCTGTGCTTTTGTTATTTGGAGATGATTTTTGTTGTTAGATTGCATTAAAATTGATTTGTTCTGTTTCAAATTTTTTTTTTATTCTCTGGTTGATGAAGGCTGTGGGTGTGGATGGGTTGGGAAGGGGCATCTGCACATGTTAATTGAAATGAGTTTAATATAACTCCTGGTCTCACTCTCTTTTCCATTGATGTAATTAGATTTTTTTAATGTTGATACTAGATAGACATTTTCCCTGTAGACTTATCCTGAATGTATTTTCTAGAGATTTAACTTCTTGATTTTTACTGTTCCTTATTTTTTTTTTCTTTTGAAGTTTTGTGTTGGCATCTAAAGTCATTTTATTAGTATGGTCAATAGTTGATTTTGTGATGAGAATCTATGGCCCAGATGATTGTTTAGTGGCTCCCTTCTCTATTTTTCGGTTTTTTCTTTTTTGCATATTTAGATCACTGAATCAACTCTATTACTAGTATTATTTATATGCAGTGAGTTCGATGAGCATGTTTGTCTTAAGTACTATTTTTATGGATTCATTTATGTAGAAAATCAAAGATATTGTATCTAATTGGGTTTAAAAATGTCCCCTCCATCTTAAGAAGAAATGTTATTGTATTATGGGGTGTTAATACCAGCCTTAATTTTTTAATAAGGCAAACCTCTACATTTATTCAAGCACTTCTGTGGTTAGTGGTCTTCTAATTAAGTTGAAAATATTGAGGAACATGTGGAGAGAAAAGAAGAAATGCCTCTGATAATCTCAGAGAATGTTCTCTCAAAAAAAAAAAAAAATCTCAGAGAATGTTGTCATATTCATTTGTGTTGACTAAGAGGTTCATTCTGATGTGTTTCTGTTCATATAGTTTGCTTGTTATGTGTATTTGTGTGAACTCTTACATTTTAAAGTTAACTATTTATGAATTTATATCTTTGACAATGATTACCTGAACTGGAGAATCAAATATTTCGATCTCCTAGAGAGTATGTTGATTTGAGAATTGATTGAGCTGGATTGTTAACCAAATTGTTGAAATATTAATTTGATATCTTTTAGTTCATTAGGCATCCCATTTTAAGTTTTCCTCTAAATGGTAGCTCTATTAAGTGTGCATTCCTGGGAATGTATTAGTGTCATGGATGATACAAGTACAATATGTTTAGTAAGCTAAATTTTGAGTTCTTTTGCATATGCAGATTCCCCACAAGAGACCTACAGAATACAAGAGGTCTAGACTATCTAGAAACCGAAGGACTGTGAACCGGGCATATGGTGGTGTGTTGTCTGGTAGTGCTGTCAGAGAAAGGTACACATTGGATATTATTTTTAATCAGTAAGCTGGAGTGTTGAAATTACATGGAGTGATGACCTTTCCTTGTTTCTTTATCAGGATCATTAGAGCTTTCCTTGTGGAGGAACAGAAGATTGTGAAAAAGGTTTTGAAGATTCAGAAGGCAAAGGAAAAGCTAGCATCAAAGAGCTGAAGAGAAATTCTATAGTAAATTTTGACTAGCTCTGAGTAATTTTGAGATACAGCTTTTTCAACATGGATTCTTCTTGGAAATGTACTGGTTTTGGCCTTCTTTTTTAACTTTTTGTTGTTTGTATTTTATTTCGCACATTCAATTGGGTATTTCTTAGTATTTTCTCCACTTCGTCGAAAAGTCCGACCTCTTAGGATTCAGTTTTCCTTAATTTGAAAAAGGAGATAGAGAAGTACGATTGGGAACTCTTTTAAATGTAAGCTTGTCTATTATTTGAATCTCGACTCTTTTTTACGTAGAAGCTCTTCTTAAAACTCTTTTTTATTGAATCAAACAACAGGTTGTTAATATGAATATGGGTAGAAAATATGGATTAGGTGAAGTCAAGCGGGCCTGGAAGTTTAGCCAACTATACTATAGGCCCGATTCAATTGACGGGCCTGACTGGAACTTGATGGTATGGAAAAATTGAGTTTAGTGAGAATTTATTTTCTTGAATTTTTTTGTTAAGCTATTTTCTTTTTTGTTTGAGTCTTAAATTTTGAGGTTATATCCGAATAATTCATACTTGGATTCAGCATAATTCATATCTGGATTCAGCAGTATTATGACTGAGTTGGGTGTTGAACTTCTGCCTTTGAATAAGGAATGTGGTTGCGGATCACAACATTAGTTTCTATAATATATATTACTTTACATATAAATATAATTTAAAGGCACTATAATTAAGATTTATTCAAAACTTGTTTTCATCATTTTTATGAAATATATAAAAAAAAAAAAAATCATTTTTATGAAATATAAGTGAAAAATTAAATTAAAAAATCTTTCATGGGCTTTTGACGAGGTTTGGTTATGCAATCTCCGCCGTCGGATCTAGGGCAACTCTAAGCCCTTTTATATCGTTCTCTCTCTTTCGTCTAAAACCTACTTCATCAGCCCCCTCTCACACAGAGCAGACGCAGTGGCAGCCTAGGGGTGCTAAAATGGTGCAACGTCTTACCTATCGCAAGAGGCACAGCTACGCCACCAAGTCTAACCAGCATCGCATTGTCAAAACCCCAGGTTCGTTGAATTTTTCCACTGTTCGTAATTTCAAATTCCGTGTTTTCCCTGTTTTGTTTTGTAATTTTGGTTTTTGATTGATTTTCGAAATTCTTGCGGTGAAAAATAGGTGGGAAGTTAGTGTACCAGACCACGAAGAAGAGAGCAAGTGGACCAAAATGCGCTGTTACTAGGAAGAGGATACAAGGAGTAAGCTTTACTTTTATTTCTAATTACATTTTCTAAATTAGTTGCATACTAGGAATGCTTTATATGATGTGTGGATGTGTGGAGAGTGATTTATTTTGTACAATTTTTGGGGATTTATCTTTGCTGTTTTCCGGATATATGTATATATATATACATCTAAGTTAACCTTTTTTATATATTTCTATGAATTACTATATAGAAATAGAATATAGATAAAAATATAGAATTATATAGAAAATAGTATAGAATAAAAATATAGAAGGTAAATTTCTGAAATTCAAAAAATGAGAAAATAAATGAGAAAAAGTTCATTAAAAAAGGAAACCAAAAATATTTTTTGAGGTAGAAGTTACAAGAGTTCAATTCTAGGAGAACATAAAATACACAAAAAACCCCAAGAGGCTAAGACCCTAAACAAAAATAACGAATATATATATATATATATATATATATATATATATAATTTGGTAGATTGTATTAAAAATCTATTTTTTCTCTTTGATTTTGTTGATCCTCCGATCGATGGTGGCTGTGGATGTGGATGTGGATGTGGATGGGTTGGGAAGAGGCATCTGCACTTGTTAATTAAATGAGTCTAATATAACCATTAATAACACTCTGTTTACAATTGATATAATCAGATTTTTCTAATGTATTTACGAGATAGACAATTTTTTTTATAGGCTTATCTTGAATGCATTCATTCTCTAGAGGATTGAACTTTTTGAGGTTTACTTGTTCCTTAATTTTTGTTTTCTCTTGTAGTGCTGTATTGTCATCTAAACTAATTGCATTAATGTAGTCAATAGCTGATTCTGCAATGAGAATCTACTGTCTGAATGTTTGTTTGGTGGCTCTATTTTTCAGTTTTCCTTTTTTTGCATAATGAGATCGCTATCTAATGTTTTTTTTTTGGTATTATGATCTTAATTACTATATACATATATATATGTGGAGAATGAAAGACATTGTTATCTAACTTGGTTTTGGTTATTTTTGGATTAGAGATCTTGGGTAGAGAACTATTCCACTTGTTTCTTTTTGAGTGGTAGTCCCCCTCTCTTCTTTTGTGGTGAGTAGTCATTTTGTCTGCTCTATTTCTGCTTCTTTTAGCCATTAGTACCATCCCAATTGCCCACACATGTTGTTGAAGACAAATAAAACTTAATTAGTTCAACAAATTTTGACAAAATGGTTAGAAGCTGACAATGCTGATGAGGTCCAAAAAAGGCAGAATGCAATTCATGTGTTAGTTATGGATCATTTTAATCATATTTTCCTCTATGTAGCATTGTTTTCTTCTCCTAGAAGGGTTGCTGCATTAAGAGTGTTAATATCAGCTGTCATTTTTTATCAGCCAAATCTGTTGACTTATTCTAGCACTTCTACGGTTAGAGGACTTTAAATGAAGTTGAAAATAGTGAGAAAACATGTGGAGAAAAAAATTGAAATTATCTATGATATTCTGAGAGAATGTGTTGTCATATTCCTTTGTGTTGACTAAGAGGTTTAATTTGATATATTTCTGTTCTTATGGTTTGCTTGTTTTCTTTATTTGTGTTAATTCTTAGGGTGAGCTAAATTTTGAGTTCTTTTGCATATGCAGATTCCCCATTCGAGACCTACTGAATACAAGAGGTCTAGACTGCCTAGAAACCGAAGGACTGTGAACCGGGCTTATGGTGGTGTGTTGTCTGGTAGTGCTGTCAGAGAAAGGTACACACATTGGATATATATATATATATATATATATTTAATTGGGATATTCAATTTGATCAGTAAGTCGTAGTTTATTGAAATTATATGGAATGTATATTCAGATGGTGACCTCTTGCTTGTTACTTGTTTAGGATCATTAGAGCTTTCCTTGTGGAGGAACAGAAGATTGTGAAAAAGGTTTTGAAGATTCAAAAGGCAAAAGAAAAGCTAGCATCAAAGAGCTGAAGAGAAATTCTATAGTAAATTTTGACTAGCTCTGAGAGTAATTTTGAGATACAGCTTTGGACATGGATTTGATTCTTCATGAACAATTAAGAAAAATAATAGATAAGCTTTACATTTAAGAGTCCCAATTGTACTTCTCTATCTCCTTTTTCAAATTTGAGTAACTTAAGGACCAAATGATAAAATATAATATGAGATCTATTGAAATTGTAGGGAAACAAAATGAAAAAGAGAGAAGAAAAAGAAGAATGTTTACCTTAAAAAAAAAAAAAAAAAAAATTTTCTTTTTTCTTTTTTAAAATAATGAGAAACTATTTGAAAAGCAAAAAGTAACATTTTTGCTATGAATTTTCAAATAAAGAATGTGTTTAAATACTTATTATCGAGATATATATCTCTTTTAATAAAAATAAAATAATATTAAATAGTTGATTATACTTTTAATAAAAAAAAATAATATTAAAATAATATTTTGATTTTCTTTTAATAAAAATAAAATAATATTAAATAGTTGACTATAGGTGCGGATTCATAATCACGGCCCAAATAATTACAGTACACAAGACAAATACATGAATTTTCAACTTCAAAATCTTGAAGTAGCAAAGCTTTGATTAGTCAAGATTAATACTACAACTGCCTAAAAGAAAATATTTGACATTTTTCTTTCTTCTTTTTCTTTTACAAACTAAACTATGACATAAAAGCCCCCCCCCCCCAAAAAAAAAGGAAACTAGATGAAAAATCACAAGAGAAAAAGAACTGACCAAACTAGTAAACCAAAAAAAAAAAAAAAAAAAAAAAAAAAAGGCTAGTTTGTGTTTGTCATCAAGTATAGCACTTGTTATTAGTAGAATAAGTAGTGGAAATATCACTACTAGGACAAGGTGAAGAAGAGTCCCAAAGCAAGTTCGACTTCCATGCATCATCACCCACCACCACCGGATTAATTCCCACAAAACTTTGCATGCAACTATCCCAATATTTCTCCTTATCCTTTTCTCCTACACCTACCGTCTCATTATTATGATCATGATGATCTTGTTGAGGATTAGTAGGACTAACAAAGTAGTTTTTTCTGATCACATCCTGTTCTTGTTGAGCAGCAGCAGCAGCCATCAAGAAATTGCTACAATATTGTTCTTGATTAGAAGTAACAAACTCCAAATCTTTCCCTGATTTTCCCATATCCCCAAACACTGAGGATGACATGTTTAGCAGCAAGGATGAAGCATCAATGGTGGTAGTACTACTAGTAGTAGGAAATGGAGTGATTGTTGTGTTGAGGATGATGTCATCATGATGACATTTTGATGTTGAAACTTCATGATGAGATAACTGATCATGATCACTCATCATCATCATCATCATTGGACTAATGGTACATTTAGTATAAGGGAAATTATAAGTAGGATCTAATAATGTTGGTGAAAATGTAGTAGCTATGGATGATGATGATGATTGTTTCTGCTGCTGCTGCTGCTGTTGAATTACTTCATGACTGCTGCTACTTTCACCAAACTGGATTACTGAACTACTTGCTGCTGCTGCTGCTTTGGCGGTAGTAGTAGAAGTATGAAAATAATGTCCTCCACTAGTTTGCATGTGATCATCATGATGAGATGTTTCAGCTGGTAATATTATTGGTGATACCCATGATTGAGAAAGTGCTCTTTGTGCTGTTGAGTTTGCTTTCTTGAAAATCCTGCATATTGCCCATGCATCCTGAAAATATATATATATCGTTATAAACTTTAACCAATACACCATACAACTTTAAAACATATTATTCATAAAGTAAAAGTTTCAAATCTTCTCAGAAATCTTGATCTTAAAAAACGCTTCTTTAAGTAAAGTAAAGAGTTTCTAACCTTACTGAAAATATTTAAAAATGTTTCATTCATTAAGCAAAGTAAAGGGTTTCAGATCCCTACTAACTCACTCAAAGATCTTTAAAATGTAAGAGTTTTGAATCCTATTTAGTCAGAAACCTTCTAGGTGAACTAAGTCAGATATTTTAAAGAGAAGAAAAAGAAGATTTTGAGTACTTACATTGGCAGGAATAGGGATATGTTTATCCATGTATCTCTTAGTCAGTCCAGATTCACTATTAGTGTTGATTGTTGAAGAAGGTAATCGAAACTCATGCATCATCCAATCAGTTTTAATCCCTTTGGCAGCTCTACCTTTGTAGAAAACTAAAGATTTCTTTAACCCTATACACTTACTACTCTCAGATGAGTATATAGGTCTATCTGTGCCTGTTGCCTTCCAAAAACCAGCACCAGTTACCCTATTTGGCCTTGCACTGTTCCTATATTTCCTGTCCCTTGGACAGTAAAAATACCATTCTTTCTCTCCTGTTGTTGCCATTTCTGCTCATTCCAAACACACACACACACACAAAAACAAAATCAATACATATACATATATATATAAAGATTATATATATAGCAAAGAATGAATCTTTTTAACTTACTTGGAAGATCCCATGGATCATATTTATAGATATCAAGCTGTTTTATGAGTTCAATGGAGAGAGGTCGGTGCTGTATCTTTCTTCTGAGATAAAACCCTACTAATTCTTCATCAGTTGGATGAAACCTAAAACCTGGCAGCATCACTTCATCCATTTTTTCAACACTACTATTACTACTACTATCCTTGCTTTCATCCATATACATATATATATATGTTTATATGTTTTTCGAAAAAATGATCAAAACCTTACTATTTTCTTTTATGAGGAAAGAAAGTGAAGAAAAGAAGTCATTATATGCTTCCATATGAAGGGTACTGACTCCGTTGTATCAGCCGCCTTTTCTGGTGACTTTTAAAGCAACCTTGTTTTTATCCTCACGAGGATTATTATCTTACTTATAAGGTATACATATACTACATATATATTTATGTATGTATGTATGTATTTATGTATATAGCAGCTACCAAGAAACCCTAATTAAGTCAAGAAAGAAAGAAAAGAAAAAGAAATGGAATCACAGCAATGACTCTAATTGAACACAAACCGTGTTTTAATTTCTTAAGTCCAAAATTGAGGAATCTCAAGAACTACCAAATCAGCCGTTCTGGGGATTAGAAATTCACTATCAATTTCATATATATATATATATTACACAACAAGTTTAGGGCCAATATATATATATATATATATATATATAATATAATTTTAATTCTTTAATTATCTGTGTATGAAGACAATGCAAACTTCCAAATATGTTATTAGTTTATTTTTGTTTAGAGTACTGTTGTTTGAATTGTTATTTATTATTGTATATTGACCTTAAACAACTCCCCACAAATTAATTAATAATAAGCTTATAAGACTTACATATACATATATACACTTATATATACATACATACATACATATATATATATTATTATATGCAATGCTGTCAAATGCCTAATAGACTACTCTCAGAGTCTAATTTACATACAGTAAAGTCAGTTTCTCAAGATCCAAAAATCCCATTTCTATTCCATTCCCAGAGCTTCTATTCCACTGACTTGTCAGAAGATTGAAAAATCTTTCTTTTTCTCTCTCTCTCTCTGATAGACTGACTGAGTTTTAATTAAAAGATACTATTAGTTTGAGTATTTTTAAAGTAAATAATTTATACATACATACATAAATAAATAAATAAATAAATATATATATATATATATATATGTATGTATCCAAAGGGTATTTTCTTGAACTAACTAAAACATTGTTAAACTATCATTTGACCTCCATATATATATACATACACAGTTACTTTTCACCTTCACCATTTATCATTTTGTACATAAATCTTGATTTTCTTTCTTAAAAAAGAAAATGAAAAAAAAAAACTTTTTTTTTTTTATTTCTGGAAAATTATAACTAAGTGGAGTTGGTATAGTTTGATTATAGAGCTCCTAACCAGGAAAAGAAAGCTCATCAAAACAGTGGTCAAGATTAACAAATATATACATATATATATATATATATATATATATATATATATATATATATATATATAATTTATACTAATAATAGTTCCAAAACACTACAAGACCAAAGATGGAGTTAATGGTGTCTTCTTTTTTTTTTCTCAGTTTCATTTTGGAGCTTTTCTTTGATTAATTTGAAAATGGCCTTATTTGTTGTTGTTGTTTCTGTTTGAATTTTAGAATCTAGAAAACCTAAAAATCATAAATGTGTACCTCATTTTTGCATTTCCCATGCATCTTATTTGGAATTGCATTCACTCATTCATTCATATTCATAAACATCAACTTGCAAAACCGACCAAAGAGACAAAGTAGTTTTGTAATAAACAATTATTTAACTGGTTTCATCCATGATCATAGAAACAGTGAGTTTTAAGATTTCTTGAAAATAAATATTAATTTCCAATGTATGTAGATAGTAAACTACAATTAATACTTGAAACCCTAATCCTTTGTTTAACATTCATTTGACTTATATATATATATATATATTTACATGTTCATTGTTTTTAAGTGACTTGAATCTATAATCTATCACCGTTATAAATAAAATTATTATTAACTGAGATAAATCTTTTGCGTATGTGTATATATATAGTAAAATATATTGACAAAGAAAATTTTTCAGGACCAAAATGTCAATTTTCAAGTTTTTTTTTTTGGATAAAAATAATTAATAAGTATATATTAAATATATATATATATATTGTAGGAAGTACGTGGGCATTGTAAGATTGAAAAGGTTTGAAAAGGGGAAAACAGAAGTGGAGTGGTTGGTTTTTGGGTTAAAGGGAAGAAGAAGTCAATTTCCTTCGATTTTGTTAAGGCATTGGAGAAAGAAGACCAACCATGGATTTCCACAAAAAAAATTTCTTGCTTTCTAGAAATTCATAATGAGGCTACTATAGCTAGCTACAAATACATACACACATATATATATATATATATATATATATATATATATTATATATATATATATATATATATATATAGACATGAGAGTTTGAATTTCTTTATTTTCTTGCAAAATATATTCCTCAAAGTTTACCAATAATTGGGATATTAAATTGCATTTTTCTCGTACTTTAGTTTGCTAAACATGTCTTGAAAATGGATGGCAAAATACAATAGCAGTATTAATGAGAGAGAGAGAGAGGTAGTGAAAATGGTGAAAAAATTTGGAGTTTTGGGAGAGAGAGTTCTTCAAATTTAGTGAAACTCCCAAATCTAAACCCTCGTTTGGAACCCATTTTGTCTGTCGTCTTTGACCTTGGGTTTGCTTCCCAAACGTGCAACCATTTTTTTTTATATCCCTAACTCTTCAAACTCAAGCATCCATCCCCATTTGTTTCATGAATTTACTGTGGGAAATTAAATGCTTCCACAAACATGAATCCCTACTTTTTGTACTACATTAAAGGAAAAAACAAAGCCTTCCATTTGAATGAAAAAGTTTATTGTGAATGTTTACGCGATGTCAAGTGTCAATCTTTGACCCTCATTGTAAGTATCATGTAAAAGTTAAGGTAAAACCTTTCTCCAAATAAAAATTAAACTCTAGAGACACAACACATATCAAATTTAAACTAGTCGAAATTATGATGACTTTCCTGTTATCAATACTTTTTTTTTTCATTCAAAATGAGTTTTGTATTTGTCTAACTTTTGACATGCAAAATGTCAAATTGTCTTCTAGGGCAAGTAAGATGGTAAGAAATTCTCATGACTTAAAGTGAGATTAAGGATTCCAAAACTTCCTCCTGCAAGAAATCAACTTGACTCAAACGAAAATTAATTTGGATATGAATTGACTTAAAGATATTCTCACATAGTTTAAAACTATTTAGAACACCTCATATCCTTAGAAGAAAAAAAAAAGTTATAGGTAACTTTTCACATAAGTAAAAAGTTTTAAGTTTAAGCCTTTAACTTGGCATAATAGGAAAACCTATTAGAATACCACACAAAATCGAGACTTTAACACTCAATATGAGCAACCCGAGTAGATCTTATTATGCTATGTGTTATATTATATTCTTTCTTTAATATATTGTTTCATACATTTCGAATAAATTATTAAATAACCAATCGTTGGTTGGCTCAGTGGCGCATGAAGCTGAGCTTGATAGGGAGAATCACGGTTCAATCCCACAACCGCGATTGAGAGGAGTTTAAAGCCGTAATCCTTGGACCCGCTTCGAATCTGGATTAGTCGACCCGTGTGGGTTCAAATACCGGATGCTATTAGCAATAAATTATTAAATATTTTCAATTAGAAAAAGTATATTACTAAATCTCCCATTTGTGACAAATTTAAAATAAAATAAAATAAAAAGAAGCAAAGAGGGAACACCATTCTTCAAATTTTGCAAAATTTATCTTATTGGGCAAAAAAAAAAAAAAAAAAGAATGCCAACCTGCACATGTTACATAGTTCTAGACTGAACAATATTATAATCAAGAACCTTGTATTATTTCTTTGATATCATATCCCTGGACCTGCAAACAGAAACAACCAAGAAATTTCCATTAGATCCTAATGCAGAAACAAAATAATAATCTCACCCACACAGATTCTCAAAAGAAAAACAAAGATAAAGAAGAACATTTTACTATTTAACCTAAAGCAACTGCAGACATTGAATATCTTGGCAAAATGTGTTTTTAAGTTCTAACAAGTTAGTTAAGAAGTTCGAGACATATTAGAGTCGAAAATGCATCAAGATATTTTTCAAAAGAAAGTGTTCTATAACGAGTTAAAAAAATAAATTACCTGAAGGAATGTAAGAAGTAAGATCACACCAGAGTTCCAGAGAGCATGAATGGTTATAGGTGTTAGAAGGTTGCGAGTTTGAGCATATGACAATCCCAAAGCAGCCCCTGAATAAATAAATAATCAGTATTTGTTGAGTTCATAATAAGCAAAGTAAAACTCAATCAAGTTTTTGGATATTTAGAAATTTCAAACTTTACGAGCATCCTTTTTTGGCATTACCTAGTACGAAAAGCTGAGGGAATTCTCCAGGAGTGAGATGGGCAATTGCAAAAACAGCAGCACTAAGAAGAATAGAAACTGGTGTAGGTAGCCTGCAAATCAAAGCATGAGAAACCTTTTTTAGTTTCAATTGCATTAAATGTCTACTTTTGGTCATTGTGATTTATTATATAGTGATTCTAAATCCACAGCTTGGAAGTTCTCAAATGAACTTCAAAAGCTCTGAGTAGTAAGTTTGAAGATTGATTTCCTTGATGAATTATATACCATTGGGTTAGAGACACCATAAGAAACCCTCTAAAGACAGTTTCCTCAAGAAGCGGAGCAAGAACGCCTGTAATGCCCACTAGACAAGCAGTACTGCAAGGGAAGTGAAAAACCATTATTTCTTTTAATCTATAAAGCTCTCTAATCAAATCATGGCTAGAGCAGTAGATCACATAAAAGAATTTTTGGAAAAGTTTGTAGAAAGACACAAAGAGAACCTCTTTCACTGGAAGTACCTGATAGTAGAGGACCCAATCAGTGGAAGCAAGCGAACAAGAGCATCAGTCTGTGTTTTGAAAAATCATTCACTTCACAACTCAATGTAATGATAAGGATAATTTTAGAATTAATCAAATTGCAGGTAAATATTTTTTACTAATACACTAAACAATATTTGGAAGAGAAAGGAAAATATAATTCTTTAATACTGTTTAATATTCATGTCTGGTTTCTTTTGAAAATAAAGGCGTACCATCAATATCAAAATAGTGATTAAATAATCTAACCTCTCTTTCTGGATTGTCACCACTAAAGAATGATATTGTAGCACCAGTCAGTGCAATGGCAATAAGAGCACCAACAAGACCAATCCCTGCCCACAACAGCCACCCTTTTTGAAAATCGAATGGTTCTCTAATATCTGAAAGTTCATAATTGATTTAACTTATCAGTTACAATAACACCTATTTTTGAGCAAAGCTGAATTATTAACTGCAACAAATAAGAAAATGAATGCTCATTTAGTATGACTGAATTTCCAATTATTACCTACTGAACCAAAATCATACAAGAAAGACTCACTCTTTTTCCCTTTTCCTCTGCACTCTCTTCAAACAGTAGCATATGAAGACTCAAAAGTCAAGCTTCAAGAATAGCCAATGCATAATGGACTTTCCATTTTTTTTGGTAAAACAAAACAACATGCTCAGAGAATAAGCGTTACCGTAGCGAAATACATCGTCTGGTAATGGTCCATATGATTTGGTAATCCCATACAAGACTGCAAGTACAACTGCAGTTGTGATACTGCAAATGCCACCAAATACCAAGGTTAAAAAAAAATTTTCAGGTTTTAGAATCCATGAATAGCAAGACAGATGTCCGTACGCTTGGTCTACGAACAATATTTCTGCCTTATCATCTAAGGTTAGTTCTCCAATCTGAAGTCCTAGGTATGGGAATGCTGCTGACTCAATTAGTCCTGTCAAAACAAAACTGCCTGAAATATAATTAGGTTTGCTGTAACCATCATTACTTGGTCATTGATCGTAGAGAACTAGAAAAACATTACACAGAAAAAACAAATAAAACATATCATAACAAAACAATGGCACAATGTCACTTCCAAAATCATGCAATCCTTAAAATCATAGCATGTAAAACTAAGTACTACACCAATTCCAACTCTGATAAGCAGGGCAGCTCTCAGTTGGATTAAGTCGTGTTCGAGACAAAATCCCTTAAGATTAAATAAAAATTTAAGCAGACATATAACTATTTTCACAATATCAAGCGGTTTAGGACGCAAAAGTTATAATGTACCTGAGTCCACAAGCCAAGGAAGTCAAGGAAACCGTCTGCCACTTCCATGGCACATCCCATCGTTTCAATATTGGCCACTCCAATCCATCCTCCTGAATGACCATTGCACCAGCTCAAGATATACATATACATGTTTTGAATCAAAAGTCCTAAACCAAGTATATCTACTGACATTTAATCTAATCTTACTGTACCATGCAGACAAAAACAAATTAACAGAAACATGAAAAAAAGAAAGAACTCCAAATACAATCAATTAGAAAATGTAGAGTTAAAGACAACATTAATCAAGACTAAAGAAAAGGGAGCTGAAAAAACAATTCTTTTTATAGAACTATACTAATAATAATCAAGTTTCTTACTTTTTGCTCAGAATCTTTACTGGAGTAGAAGGATATGCACGAGCGTCCTCTATTGAGACCTGGACTTGTTCTTGGAAGTGTAAAACCATCCAAATTCAGAACGGATTTTTGCTGGCGAATTGAGTACAAGTGAAGAAACCCATAATGACGATTCTCAGGTCGTAATTGAGGTACCAATTTGGATGAATTATTCGAGATTAGAGTAAATAAAGGTGAAGACTTAGCAAGAGCGGTACAGAGAGTGCCCGCCATTGTTGGATGCCTCGGAGCTTCTGTTGGTTGGAGATAATTCCGAAATTATGCCCCCAAAAAAATAAAAATTCCAAAAATAGTAAGGGTAGAAATTGCAAATTAGTCCCTTAGAATACAAAGCTTCTCAATAAAATCCTTAAATTTATGAAAACCTTAATTTATATCTTAAAATTTTACCACCAAAAAATACTTTATTAAAAATTTTCATCTATATTTGTAAATATTATTGTAGAAACTTTTCTTATTTTAAACATGGGTTTTCTTCTTTTTGATAATTTTATCGTGTCTAGTAGCTACTTTTGAGCTCCAACTAAACTAGAGTTGAGCCCGTCGGACCCCTATTGAGGGAAAAACTTTCCCTACACATGTCTTTCCATTGGTAAAGGTTCGAACTTGAGACGTTATGTATGAAGAATCAAACTCCTTCCACTTGAACCAACAAATGTTGGTTTTTTAAACAAAGGTGTTGTGAACCAAGTATTTCATATCGTTTGCCTAGAAGATCATTAAATAGTTATTAAATAGAAGCTCATTTTAAACATGTGAACTGCACTTCATATTGTAACTCCTATTTTTTCATATATAAATTATAATTTCAAAAAAAAAAAAAAAAACTCACACACACATATTAATACCTCATATATCAATAGTATTGGTCATGCCTTTCAATAATGTTTCATTAATGAGCGTTGGGCTATGATATAGTAACATCCCTTTTGTTGAGTTACATATAATTGTTGAAAATGAATCTTCACCTACTAATATTAGAATTCTCATTATTTAGTAGTATCATAAAAAATAAAAAACTTGTCCTAAGTAGGTAGGAATTTGGGAAGAATTGGCAATGTATGCAAGTAGTATGCTACCATTTGTTTATATTATCCTTTCTATATAAATATATATATGTATATATTGTATGTATACATATATCTTCATCACACATTAATGAAGTGGCAACCATCACTTACTTTTTCACATTTTCTTTAAAATGGCATTAATAAATAAATAGTGTCCAACTAAGGATGTGAAATATATGTTCTTTCTATTTACTAAAATCTACCTAATGTAAATTTCAATTTGATTTGAATTGTCCATAACTTTTCTAACATTATTTTAAAAATTAATACGTCACAAAATTTTAATATAAACTTTTATTTTACTAAATATATTACATATTGTAAAAAATTTTATAAATTGATATTTGACATTTTTTGAAAAAATATTGTAAGAGTATTACAAAAAGTGTTGTTGGAAGAGTTCAAAGAAAGATATAAATAAGAAGGAAATTAGTTGTATTGCATAAAAATCTCATATTTGAACTTTATATATATATATATATATATATATATATATTATTTATTTTATTAATTATAAAATACCGTAGAATTAGTCAAATTTAACCATAAAAATTCATATTTTAAACTTGTTATTCTATTCTATTTGCTCAAAATCGTATTTGTTGGTTTTTTTTTTTTAATTGACATATAAAATTCTTAAAAAGTAGAAATGTCAAAAAATCAGAGCTTGTAGATCTAGTATTTATATCTCATTAATGTCAACAAGTGCAAATTTTTTAAACTAAATAATAAATTATGGGATCTATATAGAGCAGTGATAGACTATTTTCCATCCGAAAAAAATATTTGAGATTTTATTTAATTGACAATGTAATGTCTAAAATATTTCTTCTACTATTGACTGATCAATATTTCTCGATCAAATATAGTAAAGCCTAACTTTTTATTTGAATGTTGTTACATAATTAAGTTAAATATTTGAAATTTTTATTTTTGCCGGTCATTTATGGACATACAACTTGTTTTGATATAATTTTTACATTTTTTTTCAACTTCTAATGTCATATGAAATTATATAATCATTAAATTAAATAGAATTGGTCATTCAAATTAATGATATGTATATATATAATTATAATTATTACATTCAAGTGACTATTTAGTAACTACTAAAATATTTTTTATATTTATATTTGCAAAATACTTTTAGAATATTATAATTAATTTGTAAACATCACACATTTTTACAAATTATCAAATCTGAAAAGTTTTTTAAATCAATTTAGACAAATTCTTAATTTATGGTTATTTTTTATCTCATTTACGGATTTTAAATGAATTTGGAAATATACGATATTAGTTAAATATTATTTATTATACATAAATTTCTATTACAAATAGTCAAAATAATTATTTTTTAACAAATTTTATTTAAATAATCAAACCTAATTTTTTTTTAATAATATAAATTAAATAAATTATTTTGATATATAAAAATTTATGTATCTATAAATACAAAAAAGTTATCTAATGAAAAAAAAAAAAAAAAAATAGAGTGGGTACGGAAATTCCATACTATATCCACGGACAATGAAAACCATTGGAACTCCACCTTAGTCAGCACAAATACATACATATATTTTTATATATATAATTTAAAAATAATAATAATTATAATAATACCGTTGAAGAATAATATTTCCTGCGAAGGTCCACCATAACAGTGGAGCACCACTCCGCTAAATTCCAATCAAAATATCTCAATCGTAAATTACTAATTTGTCCTCATTCGTTACCCATAGTTATGGGACTTTTGAATTCATAATCAGTCACAAACTAATTCCTAATATATATCCACAGCCGCACACGTTTTACCCAGTTTCTATTATTGACTAATCTAACGGACCACATCCCCTTCATATTACTAATATATATATATATATATATATATATATATATATATATATATATATATATATATATATTTTTTAAAAAAAATAAATCTTGAAATATGTTGTGACTTGGAGTCACGTTACTTGCCTAGAGATTTCCGAGTGATTATTAAGCGGGGTCATGAAGTTCTCTACTCAATGACACGTTTTAAATCCGTGAAGCTCACCTGAAGTGGTTAAAACGAATAATGACATGGGGTTGCTTATAACAAAATAGATTTTTTTCCCCTTATTAAGTTCAACCAGCATAAGGTGATCATACATTTTTCTTATTATGGTATAAAACTATTATTTTGACTAATTTAGATTCAGTTTGAATGACATTTATAGAGCCTAAATCTTGTTCCGAAGAAAGTGGCGCCCTAATCTTATATATGCTCATAGAGTGTAAAATTCATAATCTCGTATAATATTCACAAAATTTTTATTTATTTTTGTCAAACTAAGACTTAGACCATCAAATTTATATATATTTGAATGCATGAATAGAAATTCATTCTTTACTTGAAATTTCTTAGGATATTATTTAAGATATATTTAATGATGTGACTTGATTACTTGAAGTTTTACATCGCTCGTCAATGAGCGGCTATTAAACAGATACATGAAGTTCTTTATTGACGCCTTTTAAACTCAGGTGAGATAAGTTAAACCAGACAATATCATCATCAAAACCTAGAACTCTACGTGTTTTAAGTCATAAATACAAAAAAATTAACGTATTTTTTTTAGTCACTTATAACTTATTATAAAAATAATTAATTACAATATTACTTACTAAAAATATGTTCAAATTTTTAGAAAATAACATTTTTAGAATGTTAACTAATATTTAAAATCTTATAATTATTATTATTATTATTGAAATTGCAAAAGAATTGTGGGCCCCGCTAATTCCGCTGATTTTTACAATAAAAGAAGCAAGTGGTGCTCTCCAACTCTGTTCGCGTGTGGGGATCCAAAAAGTATGGGTCACCGACTTACCCATTTGGGTTCACCAAATGCCCATCCAATAATTACTCTCCACGTCATCCCACCATAACTGCGCGTGCATTTTCACTCGCTATTTGATTGGAGCGATTGCTCCGGATTCTTTTCCTCTGTACCTTAACGCGTTTTATGTCTAGCTTTCCATTATTTCAAGAAAGAAATTAAGATATTTTTATTTTATATATATATTTTTTTAATTTGTAATTGTAATGGTAAGTATTATTCTTTTACCATGAAAATGGTAACAGAAATTTAAAAAAAATAAAAGAAAAAGGAAACACAAAGCGCTTGAGATTCACTTTTGTGATATGATATTCTAGTCTCTGTGTGTGTTTTTGACATTTTAGTGTGAGAGAGAGGAAGGCGTAAAGACGTGTGTTTTTTTTTTTTTTTTGATGTTTTCTTGAGCTATTATTCACTGTAGAATTCTTCCGCATCTATAGCCATAAATAAATAGGAGGAACTTAATAGTAGTGGTATCACATTGCTCCTTTAGAAAGGACACACACATACACACCTAGCTCAAGAAAACAGGCAGATTTAAATCCAACACAGCTTTCAAAGAATATGGTTCTGTAATTGGTTCTTCTTGATTTTCTTGTTGTGGGCTGGAGCAGAATTCTGACCAACCAAAAAAAGAAAGAAAGGAAAAGCTTCGATTTTGATGTGATTGGTATGAGATTTTTGGTCCCTTTTGGTTGATCTGTGGATATCCCTTCTTGATTTGTTTTATGTGCATCATTTGATTTGGTTGGTATTAGTAAATTTGAGTTTGGGATTTTGGATTTTGTGATTCTGAATTGCAAAGCTTTGTTCTTTCTTTTTTGGGACTTTGATGTTGATGGTATAATTTCTAGCTCTTGATTCTGTATTAATATTGTTGAGGCTGTTTTTGTTCATATTTGCTAATACGTTAGTTTAATGTGGAGTATGCTGTTTTAGGAGCTTCATTTGGTTTTTTGGACATTTAATGTTGTTTGAATATATAATAATGTCTTCGATTCACGAGATCTTGTATGATTTAAAAAAAAAAAAAAAAAAAATTGTGTGCTTTTCCCATTCTCCGTTTGATCTGAGTTTTTACTTCAATTCTGATTGTTCTTGTTATGGATTCGGAAAAAGTTGGAGCCTTTACCTGTCAGCTAAGAATCTAAATCCGTTTTTAGCTGCCTTTACCATTTCCTGAGACTATATTTCGAGCAATTTGTGCTGATCCATCCAAGAAACTTTTATTTATTAGTCTAGAATAAAAATAGAAGCTGATTTCCCTATTTGAAGTTTGGATCTATTAATTATGTCTATGCGCATTCACAAAAATAAATGAGTGGTTAGTTTTCAGCTTGATATTTTCCTGGTCTCATTGTAATTGATGTGGGAATCGTTTCAGGATTCTCATGGCAAACAAACTACATGCTGGGGATAGTAGAACCAGGAGTTCAGTATCAATCTTTATAGTAGCAGGATTGTGTTGTTTCTTTTATTTGCTCGGAGCATGGCAAAGAAGTGGATTTGGGAAAGGTGACAGCATAGCTTTGGAGATGACCAAGAGTGGTGCAGCTTGCAATGTCCTTCCTGATCTTAACTATGAAACTCATCATGCTGGTGAATCTGGGATGATTGATGAGTCTAAGTCAAGTATCAAGGTGTTTAAGCCATGTGATGCTCGCTACACTGATTACACTCCCTGTCAGGATCAAAACCGTGCTATGAGATTCCCAAGGGAAAATATGAACTACAGAGAAAGACATTGCCCTCCTCAGGAAGAGAAGTTGCACTGCCTTGTTCCAGCACCTAAAGGATATGTAACTCCATTTCCTTGGCCAAAGAGCCGTGACTATGTTCCCTATGCCAATGCACCTTATAAGAGCTTGACAGTAGAGAAGGCTATTCAAAACTGGATTCAGTATGAGGGCAATGTATTTAGGTTCCCTGGTGGAGGTACACAGTTCCCTCAAGGAGCAGATAAATATATTGATCAGCTTGCTTCAGTGATACCCATCGAAAATGGGACTGTACGAACTGCACTGGACACTGGTTGTGGGGTATGTCTAGTGGATTCTCTTTCTTCACTAATTTCTAATAAGTTTCTCTGCTTGACATTATTCTCTTATGCTTATCATTTTTGGAGTTATCTATCTTTGTATGTTAACAAACAATCTGTAATTAGGTTGCAAGTTGGGGAGCATATCTATGGAAGAGAAATGTAATAACCATGTCTTTTGCACCAAGAGATTCACATGAAGCCCAGGTTCAGTTTGCTCTTGAAAGGGGTGTTCCTGCTGTTATTGGTGTTCTTGGAACCATAAAAATGCCATATCCATCTAGTGCCTTTGACATGGCTCATTGTTCCCGTTGTCTAATCCCATGGTTTGCAAATGGTGAGAATTATACCTTAGTCTTTGAAGATATTTATTTTCCTCTTGAATCTAATGCTTGTACTACATTGTCTTATTTGAACACAACTTTTATTCAATTATATATGTGGGTTTTTTCTCATTGCAGATGGAATGTACATGAAGGAAGTTGATCGTGTTCTTAGACCTGGTGGTTACTGGGTTCTTTCCGGTCCTCCAATCAATTGGAAGACTAACTTTAAGGCATGGCAACGCCCCAGAGAGGAGCTCGAAGAAGAACAAAGAAAGATTGAAGAGACTGCCAAGCTTCTATGCTGGGAGAAGGTGTCTGAGAAAGCTGAGATTGCAGTATGGCGGAAAAGAGTAGATGCTGATACATGTCGCGCAGAGCAAGAAAACTCTGAAGCATTCTGCCAAGATGCAGATCCAGATGATGTTTGGTATGCTTCCTTTCTTACCTCTTTTTATTACACTGAACCATTTGGTATGTTTTTTATTGGCTCATTTTCTAAGTTGAACTCTTTTTTCGGCTAGTCTTCTAAACCAGAATGATTTAGGACAACTCCAAGTGTGTAAAAACAACTTTGATTAATACTTTAATGTTTTATCGTTTTCTATTTGATCTTTAAATCTCACATATAATATCCAGGTACAAGAAAATGGAGACATGTATAACACCATCCTCCAGTTCTAAGAGTAAGGAAAGTCTCAAGCCATTCCCTGAAAGACTTTATGCTGTTCCACCGAGAGTTTCCAGTGGATCTATCACTGGTGTCTCTGTCGAGTCATACGAGGAAGACAGCAAAACCTGGAAGAAGCATGTAAGTGCCTATAAAAGAATCAATAAACTTATCGACTCAGGTAGGTACCGTAACATCATGGATATGAATGCTGGATTGGGTGGCTTTGCTGCTGCACTCGAATCTCCCAAGTCGTGGGTCATGAATGTCGTGCCTACAATTGCTGACAAAAGTACTCTGGGTGTCATATACGAAAGAGGGCTTATAGGAATCTACCATGATTGGTATATTTTCTACTCCACTACTTGGGAACATATAGAGATAGTACACAATGTGTTTCTTTTCCATCCCTTTATTTATTTGAATGAAAATATATCGACATGTGAAGTCTTTTCTAATAGTTATGTATCTAATTCAGGTGTGAGGGCTTCTCTACGTATCCAAGGACATACGATCTGATTCATGCTAATGGTCTTTTCAGTCTATACAAGGACAAGTAAGTACTATGATATACTGCAGCAATACACCATTTTCTGTGTATTATGCTTTTTCCTCTAACTGAAAACAACTTATTCTGGAATTATGAAACTTGTGAATTTCCTTGATAACAGGTGTGACTTTGAAGACATTCTTATAGAGATGGATCGTATTCTAAGACCAGAAGGTTCGGTTATAATCAGGGATGAAGTTGATGTCCTCACTAGAGTTACAAAGCTAGTAGCAGGCATTAAGTGGGATTTCAGATTGGTTGATCATGAAGATGGCCCTCTTGTACCAGAGAAAATACTGGTAGCAGTAAAGAAATACTGGGTAGTAGGAGATAATAATAACTCCACATCTACACAGTGAATCAATCCCATGAGAGCGGGGGAGGTGGAGGAGGAAGACGAGGAATTGGCGCGCAAATCAAGAAAACTCTTGAGCAAGAATCCTTCTGATTCTTTTCCTATTTGAGGGGCCTCACAGGATCATCTCATCAGGCATCTGATCTTGCCATGAAGAAAATTTTGCTGCCTTGTGTATGTTTAACTTGCAGTTCTGCAGTCAGTATAAGAAGAGAATTAGATAAATTATGCTGTATTTGTAACATTTCTTTTATTTATTATCATTCCTTTTTTACCAAAATTTGGACTCTTTTTTTCCTTTTTTAGCATTGTTGTAAGAACTGATTCATGAAAGTGATTTCTCCTTCCAGTCTTACATTTTTTTTTTCGTGATAGGTAATTATTGTAAACTCGAGATATTTGTTTTAGTAAAACATGAAGAGTGCTAAGTAATGGCCTGGTGAGCCTTGGGTTGTGACACTTCTTGAACAAAGCAGATTTTGGATCAGGATTCATCTCCCCCCAACTTGTGCCGACATATTGAAAGACTTGTTGAGAAAAGACTTGTGCTTTCCCATCTCCGGATTAATTTTTCTTTTTCCTGTGATTAAAAACTCCTGCTTACATATATATATATATATATGTATATATATAAAATATACACTACACACGTTTCCAAATGGCTGTTGGCAAATCTAATCTTGAAGTGGTTAAGATGTTAATTGATTGTGTTGTTAAGCTTGAAATATCAACTGGGGAAATAGATAACAGCTAATTGATCAAACACTTTCCTAGCTGAACAAAATTCTCTGGCCATCTCAAGATAGCATTTGTTCAAGAACATAGTTTGGCTGAAACATTGACTTATTCGAATTTGGCTCGTGATGTGATTATAAAGTCTAAATCTTGTTTGATGAAAGTCTCGATTAAACTCTTAAATAATGGTAACGTCAATTTTTTATGGTTTACTGTTATGATGTAAACATTTATTTCGGGTAACTGTACATCCCAGAAAGAACCAAAATTTCTTGAGTCAATTCATCCCGGACAAAAATCTTGGAGCCAGAATTATTTTTTCTTCACGGGACAGAAACCCCGTATGGCCAACCAATGCACAGTGAAATGATGTTGTTTTTGTAGGTAAGAATTTCCAAACTCTCCAACAAATGATATGTATATCTGTTATCTTCATTATTGGCCAAGAAAGAGTTGAAAAAACTTGCAATCAATATATATATGGTGACAATTCATTGTAATACAGTGGATTTTGTAAATCCTCTCTGGCTATTGTTCTCCACAAATCTGAATACAGTAGGAAACAAAAAAATACAAATGTGTTGTTTTTTGTGTTCTTAACTTGTGGGTTGTAAGAATTATATGGGGTCAACAAGTTAATGTGGGACACAGGCTCATGTAATTTCTTTCTTTTAGTTTGATGATGTTCAACTAATTCATATTCAACAACAAACAAATGATCTCATTACAATTTGCTCTTCTATCATGTCAAGTCAAGGGACAAGGACTTAGTTTCATATAAAAATTTGATATAAAATATAAGATAATTTGAGTATTTATTATTAACTTATGATATTTTTTGACACAACAAGAACAATTATCAAGTAGTTGGTTATAAGTGTTGTTAGATTCATTGTGTCATGAGCTTGTGGGTATGAGTCGTCATAATTGGTAGCAAAATGAGTAATCAACGCAGACTATGAGTGCTCCAACCATGTCATATAATGTGATGGGAGCCCACCCTTAAAGTTCCGGACATTCATTTGTTGAATAAGTTAGATCTAGTCGAGATTCTAAACTTTTAAAGAAGTTATCCGAAATACGTAAAGATGAAATATATGATGAATTTAAATACATTGTCATCTCATAAATAATTAAATAATTAATTATAAATATCGTCATTTTCATGGTCGTATCACAAGCTTATGGTCCGATGGTGAGAAGATGACCATTCATCTATGGCATTTGTTGTGACATATTCCTAACCCTTTCACGTTCATGATTTGATACTATGCATTTAAGTGATTCAAAAACATGTTTCTTTTTCATTAGCTGACAGTGTAAAAAGGATAAAGTCACTATAAAAAAAAAAAAAAAAAAAAATTTTGTAAAACAATCAGTTCTTCTTGACTACCTTTTGTACTGTCAAACTGTTAATTTTTTAGAATGATGAAAAACCATTTCCCTTTCCTTTAACATTTTACTTACATTATATATATATATATATATATATATATATATATATATACATATCTGCACTTTTATGGTGATTTTTCATTCAAAAAGTTTTGACAATTTAATCCCTGATGGAGAAATAAAAACAATGCTACTTTATTATGATCATGCAACATCAACATCATATTAGTCACTCACTTGGAAAAAGTTAAAAAGGTTGTGTGAATCCTCTGGTGAATGAATAATTGACAAACTGTCTCTGAAGTTACAGTAATCATTCTTTCTTAGGGATCTTCTTATTAAAATGGTACTCATTCTGCCAAATGGTACTGCCTCAAATCTCTCACAGCACAGCACAACCTTTTTCTTCTCTCCCTTGAGTGTGTGTGTGTGTGTTTTTCTCTCTTCAGTATCAGAGGGTACAAGAAAACCGGATTTCTCTCAAGAAATCTTGAACCAGAAGTTCTTGTTGTCTGATAAAAAGGGGTAAGATTTTTGCAGCATACATACCTTTTGCTCAAGTCTTTTTCTTGTTTCTTGAATGGTAGTCTAGTGTTTGGAAAGTTCACCAGTCTTGTGTCTTTTGATTCTTCTGTTTTGTCAACTTCTCTCTATATATATATATATATATATATATCTTTGTTTTCTTCATCCAAACACACACAAAAACTCTCTCTATCCATGGCTATGGTTACACTAAATACAACATCAGATGCTAACATCCCAAGAATCTTGCCTTACAAAACTAGTAGCAATAATATCTGTGATCCCTCCTTTTCAAACTACTTTAGTGGTACTGAAGACACTTCCATACTTCCATTTGCTGAATCTAATCGAAGCTCTAAGCCCCGTATCTCCACTGATAACCAGCATCTTTACCTTGTAAGCAAGAAGGTTGTTGAGGATAATGAAATCGATGTATTTAATGCTGAGAAGTATTTCAATGAAGAAGTTGATGATGATGAGAAGAAGAACACAACAAGAATTGCCATTAATGGTTCTCGCATTATTCCTTCTCAAAAGAAAGATACTCCTGTTGGATTGTATTCAGTAAAACTTAAAGCTTCAGCTCAAGCTCAGTCTGCAACTCCTAGCATTCGTTCTGAATCAAGTTTGAACAGCAGAAGAGGATTACTGCACAATATTCCAAGAAATCATCTTCAAAAAAGAAACAAGTCTAATAGGAAGAGCTTCCTTGCTGCCCTTGGTTGTCATTGCCCCTGTGGTGACAAGAACTCTGTCGACATAGATGAAAATATTGGCATAACCAGTTCCAAGAAGAGCAGTAGCAGCACTGGGGGGTTAGTTCCTGGAGAAGCAAGGAAGTCATCAAAAGATGGTGATGCAAGTCCGTGGATGAGGCAAGATTTGCAGTGCAGGAAATTCCCAGAAAATGATGTGAAATTCCCAGCTTCCAATTCTAAGACTGGAAACAATGTTCTAGAAGATGATGATACTAGGAGAAAATCATTGGAAGTATTTGGCTCACCACTTCACAGGAAAGGAAAGAAGTCCATAAGCAGCAGCAGCCTTGACAGAAGACTAAACATATTAACTTGGGATGCAATTGTTCCAAAGGTGCAGGAGGAAGTTGAAGTTGAAGTTGAAGTTTCTGCTAAATCTGGCAGAGGGTATACTGATGATACAGACAGTGATGCAAGTTCAGATTTGTTTGAGATTGAGAGTTTCTCCACCAATCCCAGTCAATATTTAGCGAGGCAAGCGTCAGACTGTATGGACAGCAGCTCCATCAGCCAAGCAGCAGCAGCGACAGCATGTTATGCCCCAAGTGAAGCAAGCATAGAATGGAGTGTTGTAACAGCTAGTGCAGCTGATTTCTCAGTTATGTCTGATACAGAAGAGCTGAGGTCAGCTACTACTACAAGAACTGCTGAAACTTTTCTTGATATGGCCTTCAACAGGAAAAAATCATCGCGCAAGGAGATGCAAAGGAGGCGTCCAAGTATTTTGTCAGGTTGCAACAGTCACAAAGCTGTTAATGTTGCTGCAGATGTAGTACATAGAACAACAACAAATGAGAAAGTGATCCCAGGAAGGAATCATCAGAAGTCAGATTTCTTGATACCAATGCCAATGCCAATGACAAGGTTCCATGCTGAGAATGAGCTTTCGCTTTCCTGTTTTGACAAAAGAAATGGCCATTTCAGCTATGATGCAAGCTTGCTCACTTGCTCACAGCCCGGATGGGCTTCACAAGTAATGCATAATAAGCATTGATGCAACACTGTTTTCTGCAAAGCGGTGACAGAACTACCTGTTTTGGATGCATTCACTTTGTACCTTCCATAAATGGCTTATAAAATTAGGACTTTCAGTTGGGATTGGTTGTTACTTGTAATTTCTCTTGAAGCATGCTAAAAGTTAAAAACTTCTTTGTATCAAATCAAATGTTTCTGTTCAATAATAATAATCAAAGGACCACAGCAAAAGTTCTGCAAACTGCATAGTTTACTTAGGACCACTGTATCAGTAACCAGGAAAAACAAGAATGGTATAATCCAAATCCCATTATTTGCTACATTTTGAATTAGAAGATGATGCTTCCTAAGTAACTGGGAAATCAGAAAAAGCCCTTTTTTTCTTGGAGTCAAGAATCTTCATTACCACCAGTTTTCTTGGATAAATGTCACTTCACAGATAAACAAGAAATCCTCAAAGTTCCCAATAATCAGTAGTAGAACAAGTTGTGACTGACTATTATTGTTTGGAAAAGATGTAAAGAAAGAACTATTAAGTGCAGATTCATCCTCATTCAGCTCAGCAGGCATCAACAAGAAAGAAATCAAAAGGACAAATTGAAAAATCTACAAAAAAAGATATCCATATTTACCACTATCACTTTATTATGGCTGATATTCAAGATGGTTCGCTTTTTGGATATGTACTCACAGTCACACAGCTTGCATTGAAAGGGAAACTGTGATAATCTTTTATTCCAAGATGGCTACTGTCCAATTTTGACAGAGTCCTAAATAGGAGTTCCCAATCAATTTAATCATACATATTATTCTCAGGGACCATAGAATGTGGCACCCGTGGCCTTTTTTGCTTGACTTGAAAAATTATCAGAAGCAAAGAATTAAGGGTTGTCTCTCGCTATATCCCAAAGAATATCTGGTGTTCACAATAAGTAAATAAACCCATGTTTATATTTATTTACTTACTTACGATATGGGATAGATATCAAAATTCATAATTATGCAACAACATATTCTCAAACACTTAATTATTGGTAGTCTCATATAACTCAATACGAAACAAAATGGAAGTTACAAGTCTATGTCAATATAACACTGCCGGAATGGCTAAACTACAGCTCTTTCATGAGCATCTAATTATCTAACTACTGCTATAAATGGACAAAACACTTATAGTTCGTTTTGGTTGTGTATGTATAATATAATCAAAGGAAAGACAACTCCAGATAGAACGCCATGACTGCTTCTGCTTTCACAAGGAAGAAGTAGCCAATCAAGTAGGCAAAAGAAGGGAAGGGAAGAGAAGAAAGCCATGTGATAATGGGGTCATCTACTGATATGACAACAGAGATAGAAGTCATAAATGCAACAATAATAAAAACACTACTACTGCAGCTGAAGTTATAGCTGAAGGAAATCCCAAAAATGACATTCACAAAAAAAATAAAAAATTACAAATGACTACCAGATCTGTTTTTCACATTCTCCACTGATCAAAAAAGTCTTCTCAAAAAGGTCTAGGACAGTAAGCTATGGACATCAGTAATAGAGATTGGGATAAGGTTGTGTGGCTGTCTAGGACCACATGGAATTAACAGATTCTACTTTTATTTAAAGTAGGTTTAGAAAGTTCAACAGCTTGAGGAGGCAGAAAGGATAGAAGGAATGCAATTAGCAGAGAAATGATATGCACATAAAGAAGGTTTATAGGATGTGTAAGGCATCGTTTTCTAACCCAAACATCTTAATTACCTAACTGGGATCAGGGCATGTTGGTCACTGCAAAAGAGTGAACAGTTAGGTGGAATAATATTGAAGTGAAATAGGCAACATCTGACACAAGAAAAACGATTTTGAACTACCTCGTGCAGAGTGGTTAATGCAGACAATTAACTCTACTGAGATCCAAAGCACAAAAAAGAGTATATTTCATAATCTTGGACCATGCCAACATAGAGGGAGTGTAGACAACAGGTATACACTTATTTTATTTGTCTCAAGACCTCAAGACCTCAAAACCTTATACAAACAAAAGTGTAATTACACAACAACATATCTATAGATAAAAATATATACAAAATCACAAAAGCAATCTAGTATTGGAACGAGAACAAAGTTGAAAACTATGATGTTACACCAAAGGGTACAACTAATTAGTCATTCTTGCAGTCTTTGGCAGGTCTAGCTTCAAAACCCCCATCAGCTCTTTTTTCAAGTGAATAAGGCATGTAGGTACCAAGAATTCTATCCCATGTCACAAAAAATGGCTGGGAGTAGTTATATTTAGTGCCATATAGTTGGTGGTGGATATCATGGTAGGCGGAATTGTTACTGAAGAAGATATGGAAAAGGTTTCCAGGAAGCCAAAGACCACAATGGTCATCAACTGTTTTTAAAGTTGCAAAAGAGAAAAAGAAGATGGAAGCTCTGGGAGACATGCCTGAGAAAAGGAAAGCTAGAGCTCCACCAACTGTATCTAGAAGTAGACCCTCGAATGGGTGGTTATACAGAGCTCCATAAGCATATGGAACAACAAGCCGATGGTGTTGTGAATGAATGTGTTTGTAGAGAAATTTATTTTGGTGCATATACCGGTGCATGAAATATTGCCATGTATCTAAAACTGCCATTGCAATAAAGAACTGCCTAGCTAGAACAATAAGTGATCTCTGCTGGTCTCCGTTATCTTCACCATTACTTGCAGTAACCTACACATAAGTAAAAGATATATTATTAGACATTGACATAGAGAGTCCCCAACCTGTGCCAAAACTAACAATAGCAAACAGTGTAAAAAAAAAGAGTTTGATACAATGGGAACAAACTCTTTGGCAACAAATATCAGAAGAACTAAATTTGTTTAAGTTTTGCTCTAGATTACAAGGAAAAATGGAGAAGAAGCTTATTTTCCATTCTAAACGGATAATGGAAGCATTCCCTAACCAGTGAAACATAACAACGGTACAACTTAGAATTCCTGTCGAAAAATTATGCATGACTCAAACAATAGCAACTTCTTCTCAACAAAACTTCACAAAGAACACTTTGACAGTGCCGACAATTGATTACACATTCTATGGACTTTCAAATTTACCTCCCCTAAAATTGAATCCAAAACACTGCATTAAGATAGACATCACACAGAGAAAATTTTCGAGGGCAGGAAGGAAAAGAACTTACCGATATTAGTGTTTTAGAAACAATATAAACTATAAAATCTATTTGAGGAATATCACACTGAAACTTTGAGAAGGTGACTTCAAATGAAAAACAAGATTAACTACTCTCCAAACTAAGTGTCATAATTTCTACGGCTGAATGTTCTCATAATTGGATATTTAATTTGGTCTTAACTAAGTGAACTATGAATATCCATCTTAACATGGCCTTAACAAACCATTATAAGATATCAAGCTGCAAAGGAAAGAGAATCACATTTCTAATTGCATAACTGAGGTCCCTCTCAGAAGGGAAATAATCGTAACTGATACATATAAAATTCACAAGTCAAATGTAATTAACCTAACCAAGAGATAGTCCATGTAAATAATTTTTGCTGTCATCTTCCTCAAAATGAGTAACCACTAAGAATCTTTCCTTATCAACATCCAATTCTTTATCTTTTCATAACTAACGCCTCAATTATAATTGTACTCAAGAGAATTATTTTTTCTATTACATTAATTCCATCAAGATCCCCAAGACAACCTCCCCTCAAGATCCCTTGTCAATTCCCATCCTTCCCGGAAAAGAAACTAGCAAAACTTCAAAAGAAAAAAACTGAAAACTTTATCTTTTTTTCGTTGCTGGCAAAAAGAAATTACATATATAATCTTCATTACCGAAAGGTTTCAATACTTACGGCAAAAAGTAAGGTGGCAACAACTGCTTGAACAGCTTGCTGAAGAACAACACCTTTGACAACATCCCTTTTAGACACCAAATTCTTCTCGTCTTCATCTTTTATCGTATGCAATCTATAATTTTCCAAACTTCCTAACGCCATATATATACCTGAATATATCCAATACACCAGTAAGGGTACAAAAGTGCCCAATAATTCATCAGACACGGTTATACCTTTAAACTCCATAACTGAAATGGAAAAAACTCTATATTAAAACCCAAAACTTCTTCAATCGCCCTAAGGATAACAAATTAAACTATGAACAAAACTTTCAAGATGAAAGAACCCTAAAGAAAATTATTTGTTCTTTTTTGTACTGAAGGAAGAAAAGGGAACGCCTTTTCAAAAGATGATGATGATATTATGTGATTGGGTTTCATTCAAGATTAAAACTTCAAATAAAAAAGAAGTCTTTAATCCAATTGAAATATAAACAGGTTGAAGTATTCTTATGATATTATTAATAATTAGTATTAAAGATATTTCCTTATTTTATTTTTCAAAAGTAATAATAAATTATACCCTTTTTGTATTATTTTTTTAAAAAAAAAAAAAAAAAGATTTATGAAAGTTCTTGGTTAGTAGCTTGTCGGTTGTATCAATATTATTTTAGTAAAGACAATATTTGTTTTATACATACAATCTATTTTAATATACAATAAAGATAAATAAAAGAGCATGTGATATTATTTAAACTTCCGATAATCTGTAAATATTTATTGTTAATATTCATATATTTTGCAGTAATCAATATCAACAATATATATAAATAAAAATGGTATAACATATATTTTAGATAAAGGTGTATGTTTCTAATAAACCTATCATTTTGAATAATACATTATTTAAAATATTATATTTCATTGAACCACCAGAAACATTTTAAAAATATTCCGAGAGAAACCCTTGGTTTGACATGATGGAAAAATAGGATTCAACACACTCGCTCTTAGCGTTATGTAAGAGCCAAGCGAGACCTTCTTTTGAGTAAAAGTTAAACTCTGCGAATCGCAATTCGGATTAGTCGAAATCGAAGAAAAAAAAAAAAAAAAAAAAAACCCTTAAGGCTAAATTAATATTGAATATGTGTGAAATATCATAAAATAAAATGTTATATTATTTCACTAAAATCGACTCGAATACATTTACAAACTTTAACTCTTACTTAATGAAAGATCTTATTTTAATTCTTACCTATATTATAAATTCTCACTTATTCACTTTGCTAAATTAAGGACTTAAAATATTCTTTTAACATTAAAAAAAATTTGACAATTAATTAATTTTAGATATTATTAGATCACCTAATCCCATGATTAAGAGTTTATGGACCAAATCAAGACAATAAATGTCACGGACATCTTGACATATTTAGAACCACAAAATAAAAGTAATTTGAAATAAAGAAAAAAAAAAAAAGTCAACAATTTAGAATATATGCTTTGGACGTGAAGCAGTAGGTACAACAATCGTAATTGTATGATAAGATTTTATTTGAAAAACTAATATAATTTTATTATATTATTTAAAATGAATATATATATATATTTTTATTTTTTTTTATGACCGGCCGCCGGAAAAGTCGAGGAGGTGAGTGATGGAATAACATTGTTGGAAACGCCTTTGTTGACTTTGACCTTCCCTTGCTGACAGACCCGTCAAAGTAATATTTCTCTGCAGGGTCGCGCCAGAGGTTTGGTTTATTTCCTATGTACACTCCCACTGTTTTTTCAGAGAATTTTTGTCTTTCCTCAATTTGATTCCTAAACTAATAAAAAAAAAAGCTATGAAAGAAGCTACTAAATAAAGATTGATTTTTTATTATTATTGAACTGTAGTCTGTATATAATGCTCTTTATATACAAAGATGATTTAGTACAATATTTCTTGTCAAAACTGAGCCATTCTTGGTGGCACATGGCAATCACAGTTAACTAAAAGAAACAACAGATGGAAGTACCCTGTCATCAATGTTATCTCTAAAGACAAGAAAGAAACCTAAAAGAATAATGTTGGAATATCAGCCCAGAAACCAACAAAAATGGCCTCATGTAGCTTCTAACTGGGATTCAGGGGCTTTCTTGAAAAAGTCAAGCTTGGTTTGTTTGGCCTTCTTGATAGGACCTAATCAATGTAACAAGACACCAGGACAAAAAATGGTAAGAAGCAGGTATATAATATAATGTCCATGATCTAAAGAACAGCTAGGAAGAATAGTATAAAGAATGGATTATGATGCTTCAGTACCTTTGTTCTTGATGCTACTGCTGCTAGAACTCATAACTGCAGATTTCCACTCTTCATATTCATTCTTTTCCTTTCGCTTGCGCTTTTTATATGCTGAAGTCTGTAAACAAGGTCACTCACAGTGAGGTATCAAGAAAATTAAAATTCAAAGGTCATAGAGAGATGCTAGCTTTATGTTTTCCTTGTAATTAGATACAACCATGCTGAAAGACTAAAGGGTTCATTCTAGTCCACTTCTTGGATGGGAGCAAGCAAAACCATGGAGGAAAACAATACATGGATGATACAGATGTGTATAAATCATTCAGTTACAGAACACACAAAACATATACTGTCATGCTGATGGGAATTATTACCTCCTGTCCCTCATCAGAGGCATATCCACCATCCTCAAATCTTCTTTTCTCAGGCAAGGCATCTAGCAACTCTGCATATAAATGGATGAAAGGCTAAACATAGGGTAGATAGAAGAATATAATTAATAGCTAAAGGATCAACAACTAGCCTATGTTACCTCGGTTTCCTTTCACTTCCTTGGGATTTTTTTTCTCCTTAGCTATGCCAAACACGTCAAAGCATAGATCTTTCATGGAGGTGGATACCTGAAATAACATTTTCATTTTACCGTATTTCAGAAAAAGAAATGCAAGAAAGTTTTTTTAAAAAATATCACATTAACACGGAAATACAGTAGCTTACACTTGAAAACTCAGATTCTGAAGAACCACTGAGCTCAACCAACTTTATCTTATCTACCTTGAGCTACAAAATGTGCACAGAAGTTAGTAGCTAAATCTTTGCTTTCATTACCTACTTTCAGGAATAAAGAATGCATGAATGTAAAATTGATGAAATGCAGTATCATACTTTGTGTCTTTTAGCACAAAGGTAGAATGCCACAGCTGTGAAAACTGGCCTTGAAAAGTCAGCATTTGCTCTACGGGAGGGTGGCAAGCAAGAAAGAAATCTCTCTTTATATCTGAAATTGGCAAAAGTAAGTTTTCAATTAGGCAACATCAACATCAAACAAACCTTTAAATTTCTATAGCAGCTCCAAAACAACAATCCTGGTTACACAATTAGACATTTCATATTCTCAACCGATCATGTAAATTCATGAGCATATGAATGTTAAACCAAATACAATTTGATCTTTACAAGATTTGCATCTTTTATATCTAAGAATTTCATATTGACATTAAGGATATCAAAATTCTGCCTACTCAGATGACAAATATCAAACACAAAACAAGCATGATAAAGAAGGACTAATAGTATGAGGTCAGGACTCACAGAGATAAACCCTTGTGGACAAAGGGAATGAGCCTGACACATCCAAATTGAATTGCCAATTCCCTAAGATCAATCTTGTTCCTGCAACATAGACAAGAGAAATCAAATTATTAGTTGCATTAACAGAGAGATCCCATTTCCCAATACCATAACTTTGCGAACAAAACAAAACCAAGAAAAAGAAAGAAAAATTAACAAAAAAATCGAATTACTGACTTGACACCAATGCCATTCTGCATTGAATTGAAAGATCTGATGTAAGCCTTCTCTGACATCCCACTCAATCGTATTGCTGCCTGACGATCAAACATGGCATCCATGCTACATTCATAAAAACAACAAAAGAAATTATTTTTTTTTATAATAAAATTAAACAAATAAATCTTGCATCAGCAGAACTTAACCCAGGGTTTTGAAGATACATATAAAATTAGAAGAAAAAAAAAGAAGAAGAAGATTAAGTTACCTTGTCGCAGCAATCTCTAAACATATAATAGCCTTACAAATCTCCCCCTACAGAACAACAAATATCCCAATTAGCATCACAAAAAAAAAAAAAAAAAAAAAAAAGACATCAAGAGCTAAAATAGACATCAAGAGCTACTGAAAAACTTACGACACCGATGATGGAAGAATTAAACTGGACATCGGCAAGGCGGCGAAGCTCAGCAGCTTTACGAACGAGATGTTTGGACTCAGAAAGCCCAAGCTTTTTAGCAATCTCACCGATGTTCATTCTGGTAGTGATTTGAAGAACCAAATGGTAAATTCCTAGATAAATAATTGGGGGTTCTTATAAAGAATTCTATAGTTTTTTCCCGCTTTTATTTTAAGGAGGAGGCCATGACCATGGCCATGGCGGGTTACGCGAAAAATTGGCGCCATCGTGCTGCTTTCAATATTTCATCCGTTTTGCAAAGATGCGATCTTTTTAATTCTTTCTATAATAACAATTTGAAACTTTAAAATTATTTTTAGAATTTAATTTCAAATAAATTTATATTTCAAATTTTTTTTTTTTTTTCAAAAGTTTAATCTTAAAATATATATTTCATTTTTAAAGGTTTTTTAAACTAAGTAAATAAAATGTCATCAAATTATATAACAATCCCTTTTCTCTAAATTTATAATAATTATTTTTTTATTAATTGACTAAATTAGATAAATTATTAAATATTAAATTTTTTTTTACGAAATTAATAAAAAATATAATTTTTTTAATAAAAAAGTTTGAAACTTTAAAATATTAAGAGTACACATCTTAATATTTTTCCCTAATAATTTTATCCAAATAAAATTCTCTTACAATATCCACAAATAAAGAGTAATATAGCATGTAATGCTGGAAAAATAATGGATTTGATAAAAGTTCCTTATAATCTAATCTAATCTATGAGTTTTCTACAGTACAAGTAGGGGAAAACAAGAATTTTAGTCTCTGGTTTTATGCTTTTTTTCAAAAAGGTAACTTGAGATAAGTATCCAAGTTAAAGAATATCTGATTGAAGACTGCAAACTATGATGATGATGCCTGTGAGGTTGAATCTTCCATACCACTCTCTTGAATCAGCTGTTAAAATCAGAGAAAGAAAAGTTTTTTACACTATGGAGAAATGGCCATCTTTAAAAGAAAATGAATGGGAAGGAAGGAAGGAAGGAAGGAGAAGGGATTTTTAATACCAGGGCGCCAATTTGTTCGTATGCTTCCATAACTTTTGGATGTTCTTCATCTTCGTAACCTACTTGCAGTATCCGGGGGCCATTAACTGACCAAAATGCTCGTCTACCTCCTTCCTAGAACATATAAATAAATTATGGTAACTCGTGTGACATTGAAGTGAACAACACAACATTGAAATTATGCAGAAACACTGATGTGATTTGATTCTTCAATAATTGGAGGTGTATACCCCACAAGACCGGAGATTTAATAAGCAAATTTAGGAGATCAAAAGGCTTAGAGATGTGGGGTTCTTATCAAGTGTAAGAAATGAAAGACTTTTAAGGATGTTCTGTAGTTATCAGTCTATTTTTACATATAGTGCTCTTGGGGAAAATTTTTAGAACATTCCTTATGTATTAGTAATAAAGTCTTTTAGTTATCAAACCACTGACAGATTTTTGTTCAGAATGCTAACTCCATAAAAATGATGAAATACAATGTCCATAGTCTACCAAAATTCAATTCTATTATTTTAGATCTAAAGTTTTATCCCTAAACCATGTAACTTACAGTTGAAAATTGTCCATGTATATGAGAATGAATCTTTTACTGTGGGTTAAGTTGACTCCTCAAATAAGTAAGAAATGAATTTCAGTCAGGGTAAAAAAAATTAGGATGCTTGTCTAACCTGTAATACGATCAAATAAATAGCCTCAAGTGTTTGAACACGAATTTCAGGATCTGAAACTGGCTCACGCTCAATTGATAGTGCACTTGCAAGCTCAAGTGGCATTTTAGTGGTATCTTGTTCACTATAAATCTGTGGAAAAGAAGAATATAGCCAGAAACATAAGTTAGAAGCACCTCTATCTCATGATTGCCATTGTTACTTCTTAAGAGTAATCTCAGCAAAAATAAGCAATGACTATTAGGGGCTAACCCAAATTTTATGATTAAAAAAGATAAAAAAAAAAAAAAAAAGGAAAACTGGAAATGGAGGTGGCAATAAAATCACCTTGTTTCCTGCAACTGGCAGAAGTAGAGCAGGCCATAGAAACTCTGACAACAACAGCAAATTCTGAAGCTGGTTTTCAGCTTCAAAGCAGCAGTTACGGATTGTTCCAGAGACCTGCAAGAGAAAACGATATGAACAATTTACAGTATGTCAATAAACTTTGTTCCACAAATCTTAGTAAATAAGTAGCAGGATGCACTAAATCTATTTGTTTAATAAAGTCTTGAATATCTGTCAGGAACTTACACATTTGACAATCCAAACTAACAGAAAAGTTTCTATTAACTGCGTTGTTCAGAAACATCTTAACCTAAAAAATGGATTGTTGTCCAAAATCATGAATTTACAAAATTTTAATGTCCAACTTAGAAATGAAGTGTGCCCTCTTTTATATGAAAAAGCTGAATAAATTACATTTAAATAGAAGGCAAATGAAAACATAAAAACATGAAGGAAACATTCATAAACTTACCCCTTTCTTTCGTAACTGGTTTGTTGAATCAAACTGTCTAATGATTTGCTTCAGAAGTCCACGCTTGGGATCCAATAAGAGCTTTCTCCCTTCTTTTTTCTTTGAAATGTTCACTAGAACAGAAGCCACATGTTCAAAGGGATCATCTGAATAGAAACAAATGTTTTTAGTTGATTGAGAATTTGGAAGACCCAAAATTTGGTAAAACAAAAAAAAAAAAAAAAAAAAAAAATATTCTTTTTTTTTTTTTTTTTTTTTTTTTTTTTTAAATATATTTTTTTTTTATTTTTATATTTATATTTATATTATCTATATTTTGTTTTTAAATTAAATTAAAAAAAAAAAAAAAAAAAAAAAAAAAAAAAAAATCAGAAAATACTCCTTTTTTTATGTGTAATTTTTTTTTTAGGAGAGATGGCTGGGGGGAGGGGGGGGTTTGCTATTCGGTGGTGGGGTTTTTGGTGGGTTTTCTTTTTCTTCTCTTCTTTTTTTTTTTTTTTTTTTTTTTTTTTTTTCTCCACCTTTATTCACCAAAAATAAGAATGACTGAATACAAGATAAGAAAGAAGAATATTGTACCTTTTCTCTCGCTTGATGATGTACAAAATGATCTTACGAGCTTCATGACATAAAGTCCCTGCAACTTCTCATCCCCAGACTTACAACAAGGAATACCACACAATTATCAATAACCAATGAACAATAACATTTTCAAAGTAAAAATAAACAATGATGACACCATATAAAGAAACATTTCTTTGAAGAAACTCTCAAAGATCATGATTTCTCCAAATTAGAAAGGAGGCAATAAATAGACTAAAACCTGCTAGAATAAAAGAAGCCAGGAAATAGCAAAATAGGGGAATCACCTGAAGCAAAGATTCAATAGCAGCATCCAACTGCGTAAGATTAACAAGAAGCATAACCAGTAATTCAGTAATATCACAACCTTGTTTGAATAAAATCTCAGCAGCTGTTTTAACCATATCCGAATCCACCATCTTTTTGGCTATATTTGAATTCTGAGACAAATTAACAAGTGCTTGTGCTGCAGGCTCTGAAACTTCCTGCAACAATAACACCACTAATTTTGGCTAAAACCCTCTTTATAGAAAAGATTTCACCCAATTTAATTCTTAAATTCATATTCTGCATTGGTCCACACATTTAATCCGTCTCCCTTTTTACTTATTACTTAGTTCAGAGTATACAAAGTAACCATTCATATAAAGAAAGGAAGAATGTTGGAAAAACAGACTAGACCGAAAGGTAACATGTAAGTAAAAAAATTTAACCTGTTTTTCAGCTAAAAGACGAGAAAGAGACGGAATCACAACACTGGAATACTTGCCAAGAGATTCCAAGCCATCGTCTGAACCAGTATAATCCCGCACAATACCAACTGCTGCCTTCCTTAACTGAACACAGAATCAACATTACACAAAAAGAAAAATTCAAGAAAAATCCCAATTCCCAACTAACGCAGAAAAAACAGAACGAAGCATAATAAAGAGAACTAAGAAATCAATTTATCGATGCGATTTAAACCCATGGCATAAAGCTAACTTACAGGAGGAGAAGGAGATGACAGGAAGCCCAGCAACTCTTCCAACTCAGTCGCCAACTCAGTCGCCATCTCTGAAACTTTTTCTGCAGCATACGATTCAGTGGCCGCTGCTCGTCGGTGGGGGAAGCCGGAAGTAGGAGAAAACTATTCGAAATTTGGGTTTCATTTTTTGGAACAAAATCTATAATATATTTGGAAAATATCAAATTTACTCCTCAAACTTTTTAAAATTACATTCTTGCTATAAACTTTTATTATTATTCAATTAAAATCTTTTTATTATTTTAGAATACTTAAATATAATCTCATTTTTTATTTTATTTTTTAAAAAAATTTCTTTTAAATATTTAATTTTTGGTAAAATAAATATTTAAAGGAATTAATGGTTTTATCATTTTAAAGATGGAAAAATTGAAGGGGTTTTAAGATATTTGTCAAATTTAAGGGGGTTTTATTGTAATATTTTAAAATATATTAAATGTAATAATTCAAGCTTTGAACCTTGAAATAAAAATAAAATAAAATAAAATAAAAACAGTGATGGACAGAGAAAATCCGACGTGAAGATTTCCGGTTAAATACTCGCGGCTGTTAATTATTTTTTATTATCTGAAAGCTTAGGGTTTTGAATCAGATTCGTATTTTCCATAACTCTTCAGCTTATTTGGGTAACTCTTTTTCCTTTTTTTCTAGTTACGTGCATTCATGTTTACTTGTAATCTGTTTCTTGTCGGGATTTTTTCCCCTCTAAATTTTTATGCATTTATTTGGAGTTTTAATTTGTTTGTTAATCTACATTTGAAATATTAAGTGGTATAACTCCAGGATTTTTTTAAAAAATAAGCTAAATTTACCTCCTTTATATACATTGTATTGCTTGGATTTGTATTTTAGCAATTTGAAAAGTAGAGAGCTTGATGGAAGAAAGAGGCAGCTGAAGCTGAACTGCTTTCAGCTGCTAGTGTTCATTTATACATTTTTTATTCTTTTTCCCATTTATTTTTGTTTTTAAAGATGTATTCTTTTTACATTTTGATATTGATTCTTAATTTCTGATACCTTATTGCATTTTGGGGTGGCTTTTTAGTTTATTATATCTGCAAAGTTTTGTACTTTGGCAGATGAGCTGGATTGTTATTGAAGCCAAGGAAGGAAGTATGTCCTGATGGCGTTTCATAAGAATAATGGTGATGTTTTGCCTGAGAGAAGGGGGGTTGGAAGCGGGGTTGATAAGTCACTTGTTCAGATTGAAAGCAGTTTGCGGAATTCTCGTAGAGGGAGGAGATTTAATCGTGTTTCTGCGCAAAGATTATTGTTTTGGGTTTTTACACTTGCTGTGCTCTTTCTAGTTTATCTGGCGATTTTTGGTTTTAATATGCACTTTCATGGTAAGATTGAGAAAATTCTTTTTAGTTGTTCCAAATTTGAGTAAAACGTTAATCCATTAGTTGATTTAGCTGCTTTCTCTCTTCATGGTTAGACACGTGGTAATATATCACTTGGATATTTCTTGCATCACATAACCAAGCTTTTGATTGTTAGCTATAGAATTTGATGCTTTACATTAATGATTGCACCCCTGATATAAAATTTTATCTCTTTTTTTTTTCTTTGTGCATTCACATTAAAGCCAAAGTTGATGGGTGTGCCTTTAATTTATTAATACAGTGAAACTGGAAAATGGCTTTTTACCTTTGAGGAAAGAAGGTCCATCCATGCACAATGTCTCAGGAGGACAAGAAAACTCATCTCAAAAAGGTTCATTTATGCATAATGTCGCAAGAATAGAAGCAAAACCATTTCAAGATTCTGTCTTGCAGCAACCAATGAAAAAACCCCGTAGACAGCGTAAGCACAGTTTTCTCTTTCATCTAATTGCCATTACTTTTTGCTCCAAATTTCTTTGTATCCCGTGCAGTTATTTTCCTGGAAGATTATCTTCTGTGGTGCATTTATAATATATAATAACCCGCAGATAATCTAAGTTGATGTACTGAAAATCTTAGAAGGATTCAGAAAGAGGTAAATCAAAATTGGTGTTATAAATATACCAATAAGACTATGGTCATATCAGGTCTAATATCACATGGATGAGAAGTGTTTCTTTGGCTTTGTTGCTGCAAAAAGCCTCCTAGATTGTTGCAAGAACTTATTGCTTGGATTTAGAATCTTCACTTTTCCGCCATTGTTTATGGGTGTGATTTCTTGAAGCTTCCCATTATGACTGGAATTCACAAGTCTTAAGTACTCAACAAACTTTCGACTCCAAAGGTAAGGTCGAATAGACCTAGCACTTCTCCTGCCTTGCAATGACAGGACCTTTGTGCACTAGGTTTTGCCATATCAAGTTCTTGCATGTGTGTGCCTCTTCTCTTTTGGTTCCAGGAAATTCTGAAGTTATTTTACCTGTGCTGTTTTGGGTTTGTATCTGCTGGAGAATTCTTGTGCTCTTTTTCATTACCTTCAATTGTGATTCCCAGGATTTTTTCCTTGCGATGTTACATTTCTAGATTCAGTCAATTATTTTATTGAACCCGAGGACTCTTTAAATGTAACCCAGTTCTCTCTGGGGTATGTTGAAAGAGAGAAGAAGAATTTGAATGGTGATGCTTTTGAACCTCTATTTGGTGGTCATCAGAGCCTTAAAGAGAGAGAGATGTCCTTCTATGCAAGAAATCAAACAATTCATTGCGGTTTTGTAAAAGGACCAGAAGGATTTCCAAGCACTGGTTTTGATTTGGATGAGGAGGACAAGAAATATATGAGTAAATGTATTTTTGTTGTGTCATCATGCATATTTGGAAGTTCTGATTTCCTGCGGAGGCCAACCACCAAACTGGTAATGGTTTTTCCCTCTAAAGCGCATCTTTATCAAGCTACAGATTCCAATCATTGATAAAAGTGAATTTTTTGTTGAATTATATACAATACTAGTCTGTTGCTCTCGGAAATCCCTGCTTTAAAATTTACACTAGATGATGAAGCTACTACATATCATGCTTTAACATATCAAGACTAAAACTAGTCATTAAAGTTCACTGTGATTATGGGCATATGAACCTCTGGAACTGCAGGAGACAATTGTATTTACTTTTCTAGGATAAACTATTACCTTCGATTAAAAACAATAGTTGTGGTTGTTATTAGTAGTGTATGACTAACTAATCAATGTTAGTTTGTAAATGACATTCTGATCTAATACCTGTTTGCAAGTGCTATTGATCATTTATGAACCAATTTAGTAAATATTTCTCTTACCTGTTTGGAGTGATAAGTGGGGGTCATGCTAGTTGTATTAATTATATTAGCTGTTTTCTTGTCTCCTTCATGCAATTTGTGCTATTATTGCAGAAATCTCAACTTATTTTCTAATATGAACAATTAGATACTGGTTGAGATTATCTATTTTCCTTATATTACATTAGTCCTGTGCTAATCTTTTGTTACAGATGAGTGAATATTCGAAGAAAAATGTTTGTTTTGTCATGTTTGTTGATGAACAAACTCTTTCCAAACTGTCCACTGAAGGACATGTTCCAGATGGAGGAGGATATATTGGATTGTGGAAAATCATAGTTGTGAAAAACTTACCATACAAGGATATGCGCAAAACTGGAAAGGTGCCAAAATTTTTGTCTCACCGTCTTTTCCCTTCTTCTAGGTGATCCTCAAAATGCAATGGTTGCTTGGAATATTTGGTGTTATAGTGCTTCTTTTATTGTTTGAGCTGTGGTTTTAACTGTTTCTTTCTGGCAAATTTTAGGTATTCCATATGGCTTGACAGCAAGTTGAGGCTTGTGGTTGATCCTATGCTGATAATTGAGCACTTCTTATGGCGAACTGGTTCAGAGTATGCTATTTCTAATCATTATACACGCCATTGTGTTTGGGACGAGGTACTCCAGAATAAACGTCTAAATAAGTACAATCACTCGGCAATTGATGAGCAGTTCAATCTTTACAAGTCTGATGGCCTGACCAAGTTTGACCCGTCGGACCCTAATATTCCTCTTCCCAGCTGTGTGTGTCCTTGGCATCTTTCCATTCTAATAATTCCTCCATTTTTATTCTTTTTTCTTCTTCAGTTGGTTATCCTTGGAAGATTTGCTAAACATGGTATTGTTTTGTGTTTTGCAGATGTACCTGAAGGTTCATTTATTGTCAGAGCCCATACACCAATGTCAAATCTATTTTCTTGCCTTTGGTTCAATGAAGTTGACCGCTTTACATCAAGAGACCAATTAAGCTTTTCATATACATATTTGAAACTCAGGAGAATGAATCCACAGAAACCTTTCCACCTATATATGTTCAAGGTGAGATTCTTCTTAGACAGGCAATTCTTTCCCATGATTAGATCACATGGGGAACAGGGGAGGGAATGGATTTTCTGTTGAGGCTTCATATTTTGCCTTCTCTATAGTTTCTTACTAGAGTTTATATGTATACATATATATAAATCTTTCAGCTAATTTCATTACTTTTGACCTGTTCTCACTGTGCAACTTCTTCTTTTTGGTAGGATTGCGAGCGGAGATCACTTGTAAAGCTGTTTCACCATAGAGATTTATCATCTCCACCTATTCATTGATTTATTTTACCAATTTCTTGGTTTGTTACATAAGGTAAATACTACTACTCTTTAGAACCCCTTCCAGCTTCAAGTAAGACTGACATTTGAGTTTTGACACTCTGGATCATACAATGATGTTTTATATGTTTCAGCAGGAAGTCTTTGATCATCCATGAATATTCTCTGTTACTCTTCTTGGATCCACCACTTTCTGCCAGAAATGTGAACTGAATTTGAAGATTTCCTCCAAAAATGGCAGAGCAGGTGTTTCTGGTTTCTCCTCATGGGCACTCAGGACCCACCCCACCTCTTCCTTTTTTTTTTTTTTTTTTTGTCCAAATGAGTAAATGTAATAATATTATGAATTAATCAGTTATCACCTCCTTCAGAGAACCTGTAAATTCTCATCATATTTTTCTTCCATGTTCTGTAAAGACAGAAAGATATTCTTTAGTTTCTCCTCCTTTTCCAATTTAATTTAAAGGTAAATGAGATAAGTTATCTTTCTCACTGAATCCAAATATTCGTAGTGCAGAGATTTCTTGAATGTATATATTAAAGAAAAAGTGAGCATTTTGTTTATAGTGTTACATGTTCTTATTTTTCAAAGAGGAAAAAAAAAAAAACAACTTTCGCATTATGGGAAACGTCGCTAGCCTTATTCTGGTATTGTGAATGCGTCCCGCCTTGTTTCGTACATTCCAAGGGCGAAGTTTCCATGGAAGCCTGCACATTCCTGAGAGCGATTAAACCCATGAAATTGAAGCTCGCTCAATCTCTTTCTCTTCGGTGTTCGTCCGCGCTTCCCTCGTCAAGAATTCACACTGGTTAGTGTCGTGGTGATTCGTAAACTATGATATGAAATGAAGTTGGCTGATACCGCCCACCTGAATTCAATTGCTGGAGGAATATTTTCGTTTGATTTTGATTATTTTGTATTTTGTATTCTTGATTTTAATTTTTTGGCTCAATTTAATTAAAAAGTGTTCTTTTTGTGACCCTCTTTTATCTTCTTTGATTTCTGGTAGGAAGAGAAAAACTGGGTAAGAAAGCTTATGATGCATTGTTACTGGATGCTGGGGGCACATTGTTGCAGCTAGCCAAGCCAGTTGCAGAAACCTATGCTGAAATTGGGCAAAAATATGGTTAGCTTACCATGCTATATCTATATATTGCTGTTCTTTTCTATACAAATATCAGACATTTTATTACCATTGCCACCATTTGGAATCTGTGGAAGTTTAAGTATAAAATCAGGCTATTTATGAAGTTGGGTTATACTATTTGGGCATTTTAATATTTGCAATTCAGGTGTTCTGAAGATGGGTGTTAACATCCTTTTCATTTAATCAATCAAAGTCTTTGGATACATTTGATTTCATTACTAATTTCTTGGAAACTACTCTCTTGAATTAATGCTAATTTAACTAGTCTTTTATGACAGGTATCACAACTACACCTGCTGAAGTAAAACAGGGTTTCAAAAGGGCTTTTGCTGCTCCATGGCCTGAAAAACTTCGTTACCAGGTTTGTCAATAGCTTCCAAGAAATAATATTTCTTGTGCTCGTAAATCAACCTAGAAAGTTATACTCCTTATCTTGTTCTTGTTGGTTTGTGTATATTTGTAGAATTTTGTTATGAAACCATTTAGTTTTATTCAGAATGAGCTTTCGAAAACCAATGTAGAGTTCTGATTACTTTTGTTTTGGGATGTTTCTTTATTTATGTGAACATTTTTCAAAAAAATGTCATCTGGCATAATTGATGCATGATGGTGGTATAGTAGATGCACTTCCTTAGGCGGAGGGATGGTGGTGATAGTAGTGCATATAGTCTTTATGACAGTGCAGCAGTCATTAATGGACATTCCTATAAGCATTTGAGGAAGTTTGTATGTTTTCATCCGCATAACACATGCATGCTAGTGATGCAGTTGATGATGGTAGAAAAAATAATGCATAATAAAGTAACTGTATTGTCTTCATTATCTTTTCAGGAGTCATTCAGGAGATTGTCTTTATTGATTTAAAGCTCTTTATCGTCACTTCTCTCACACGAGGCACAATGAAGTTAACAGTTTACAATAACTTTGTTTTTTCCTGTTTTACTTCCTTGATAGTGACTGTAAATGAAATGATTTAAGTGAAGTTTCTTTAAAATATTCAACCAATGGATCAGTTTGGTCTTACTAGCAGTTTATTGTGTTCGTATAAATTGGACAGGGTGATGGCAAGCCATTTTGGAAAGCTGTGGTTTCTCAGGCTACTGGCTGTACAGACAACGATTATTTTGAGGAAATCTATGAGGTGATATTTCTAGTCCTAATTTTTCTTGTGCCCATCAAGAAGATTCCTTTCTTTTAAGTCTCGGAGAGAAACTTACATAATGGTTGAAAGTTGGACTCTGAACATGTTGCTTTAATCAGTACTATGCAAATGGTGATGCATGGCATCTTCCAACTGGAGCCTATGACACATTGTCGGATCTGAAAAATGCTGGAGGTTATCAAGTATTCTCTTTTATCTGTTACTCAATGAGTCATATAACATTCTTTCATCTCTTTGTTCTGAATCACTTGTTATGAAACAGTTAAACTGGCAGTTGTATCCAACTTTGACACCCGCTTGAGAAAGCTGTTGAAAGATCTTGACATTTTGGACGTGTAAGTTGAGATCTTGACATTAGTAATTTTGCATTATGATCATGATTTTTGGTATTCGATTAAGATCTTGAGTAAAGCAAATCTGCCAGAATTATACATTTTCTTTAATATCATTTACTCTTTACCTTTTTCTTCTTTTTAATTAGGTTTGATGCTGTCATTATATCTTCAGAAGTTGGATATGAGAAACCAGATGCAAAGATATTCTTGGCTGCTTTAGGTATGTAGTGTGACTGAATAATGTCCTCATTACCAGCGCAAAGATATTCAAGTTGGATTATGAGAAACAAAAGCTTCTATGGAATAATAGGTTATAACATTTTCTACTTTATATTCATTATAGACCAAGTCTGTGTTGAAGCTAGAAAAGCAGTTCATGTTGGAGATGATCAAAAGGCTGACAAGGAAGGTGCTAATGCTATTGGGATTTCCTGCTGGTATGATAATAAACAGGTTGACTTTGTATTGACTTTGTTCTTGTTCTCATTCACAATCTGAATGAATAAAAATGATAATAAACAGGTTGTGGGGCGAAGAAGTCCAGACGTTTTCAGATATACAGAGCCGCATTATTCTTTCAGATTCTTAAAAATGGCAAGGTATGATGATGCTGCTTTTGACAGTTAGCTATTATTTCAAAATAACAGAAAATACTTTTAAAGAAAATGGAAATGGGAGGGGAAAGAAGCCTGTTTTTCTGTCTATGGTTAGTGTAAAACATGATTCTGCTACTTCCAAACCCTGGTTTTGTTTCAGGATTGATGATGATCTTTTGTATCTAATTTTGGCTGGTGCAAGAATGAAGGAAGAAGGGGGAAAACGAAGATCTATTTCCTCAAATTTGCTATAGAATGGAAGAGAAAAATGGCTTAGTGTTTGAATAAAGATATTGAACTGAATTGATTAATAGTAGTACCATCATATATGATGATATATGTTGAATTATTTTGATCTGGGAATAAAAGCTAGGGAGAGAGTTTATAATTGAAAAGTTTGACCAAGGAAGATGGTTAGTTTTTTTTTTCCCTCCCTTTTTGGCTATTAAAAGGTTAATTCAAGAAAAAGAAGATGAAAAATTTTATAAAATTGATGAAGTTCACGTTGAAAGAATATATAGAGGATTTCTTTGATCAAGATGAATTAGCAATGAAACCAATGGGAGAAACCTTTTCCTTTGAAGAAGCTTTCAACTAGTCGTGTCAGCAACCTGCAAAGAAGAAATGGGCAAGACATGGAGCAGCAAGCTCACAAAAGATGAGGAAAGCTGATGCGTATTTATGTTTCAAGACTGATCCGCATGAAATCAACTGCATTTTCATTCAGAATGGAAGTGAAAAAAAGGGCAATCATATTGAAAGAGCACAAGAAAGAAAAAATGTTAATATGAAGAAGAACAGGAGTATATGATATATGAAAGACAATTTTTCTTCTTTTTTTTTCCTGTTTTTTCCAACTGTAAAAAACAAGGTAGGTTTCCCATCCACAAAAGTCTGACCTAGGACAAGCAAATCAATGTAAAGGAATTTCCTATGCAAGGTACCGATACATTTTCCTGTCCCCAGTATCCCTTTCCAAGAAATCCCGTTCAATAAGGGACTCGATTCTTTTCTTGATTTCACCAGGGTTGGCAAGAAATCGAGATTGCAACTGCTTTGTGACCTCTGCAATGATATTGTTGTGATCTAATACCCTTCTAGACTTCATGATCCTAACTATTGCAGCCTCAATTTGGGGCTTCCTGTCCTCCTCAACTCTCTGACGCGTTTCCTGTTTTTCAGGTTCAGATTCTTTCTGTGCGACAACGGTTCCTATCTTCACCTTGTAAAACTTGCTTGCAAACTTATCATTCACAACAAATGTATCCTCTTCTGCAATATCTTTACTCATCGGTTCTTTTTTGAGAACATTCTTTCCCTTGACTAAAGCTAGGGACTGCAAACACCTTCTCAAGTCTGATGAAGGAATCTCAGTGGCCTGCTCAATCTCCTTGTACCTTAGCCTTTCAGCATTGTTAAATAGCATGAGGACACACATCTGGTAAGTGGATACATTCAGTTCATGTTTTTGGCCCTTCCCAAATGTTGCCTTCAGATCAGCAGTTCCCATGTTGGTTTGCCAAGACAATCTGCGACCAGTATGGGTTCCAAGATAATATGATCTGAACTTCTCACAAAGAGCAGACATCTCAGCAGGGAGGTTGCACGTGACACTGGGCTGAGTGGGCCAAGAGCCAGTTGTCAAAACCTGGACAACCAGTGTAGGGCTATCACCTAGTTCAGAACCATAGGCAGCATAAAAACCTTGCATTGTGTCCTGCGATGTTTTCATATCTGTGAACATGCCCTCTAATTTTGAAGTGAACTGGTAGCCACACTCAGTCTTCAACTTAACTATCAAACTTCTCTCAGCATCATCAGAAACTGTTTTCCCTGAAAGGAGTCGCTTTGCCAAATGCTGCTTATAATATTTCTCAAAGACATCCTTCTCCTGTAAATAGCGGAACAGCATCATTACCTTATCAAGAATAGTCTCAACATCCTCCTCACTGACTCCCTTCAGACCTTTACGAAGTTTTTCATCCACAAACAAAGAAATGAATTCAGGAGAACGAGCATTGAGATTGATGAAGTACTCAAAAGAAGAGTTCAAGGCATTCTGGAATGTCTTGTCATTGTTGAACGCCTTATTTATGATCTTATCATACTTATCTTTTTCACTCAATAGGCTCTGAACAAACTCCACAGGATCCTTCAACTTCTCAGGATCAGTAACAAGCTGTTTTCCGGTTTCTCTCAAGTGTGAAGTCATCACATCTCGTATGGCTGGAAGACCCTCAGGAACTCGGCGGAATAAATTGTACATTCTTCCTAAGTCGTCATACTTATCATCAATAAGCATGTTTACCAAGCCTGAATTCTCCATATGAACTAGTCGAAGCATATGGCTCGCAATCATCTCTTTCTCAACAACATTTGTTATCTTCACTTCACTCTTTGCATCCAAGTATTGTGTGACCCTCTCTATTTCTTCATTTAGACGTCTTTCAGCCTTTCTAAGATAATCTCCACAATCACAACACTCAATGAACTCCTGGGACTCAGCCCTATAAAAATCAGCTGAAACTTCAAGAAAAGGCTTCTCAAAGTCTTCTTGGTAAACTGAAGGTCCTAATTCCATCAACATCTTGATTATATTTCTCATCAGCCCCCTGTTAATTACCTCACCAGTCCTTTCTCTAAGAATCAGCTCAAGAAGTGTATTTAGAAGCCTTGTCTGAATTTTACTTGAATGTATCACATTGTCCCGCCAGAGATTTAGCCCAAGCTCATGAACAGGGGTTTTGTGAGTACTAGGAATGAAGGTTCTGTCCATATACATCAATATGTCACGGATCATTTGCAATGCCTTGTTATGATCTGACCATTTCTTGTTAAGCTCTTCCAAAAATGAACCACCTTGAGCATCCTCTATGGACTTTGCCATCTCTTGCAGATGGCCAGTCATTGTTGATACTAGTCCAGTGTACAGCTTCTCTCCAAATTTGTGCAACACCATATTGTAAGCATTTCTGAATTCACAAAGAAAAGTCAGAGACCACATATCTAAATTATGAACTAATGGGGCAAGCAGAATGATGAGTCGGGGGATAATAAATGAAAACATATACTGTCAAAGATTGAACAAATATAAGAAAAAAGAATCAGTTAAAAACATTAGTAGCAAGTAGGCAAAAAGGGTACAAATTATTAAAACAAAGGCACACAAGAGTTGCAATTCCTGCAATTCTATCTCTTTGGGTACACATCACTACTTGGACTCTTGACCGAAGTCCCTGATAAAAGAATTTGCTTGGTTCAGACTGCAGTTTTGATATATAAACATCTCGTATCAGACTGGTATGGGTTCAGAGTGCATCACCATATTCATTTTAACATAGCTTCAGCTCACAAAGTTACCAGATCTCAAGGGAAAATCATTAAACATCTTCACATCAAGACAAATACATCATCCAATGTAGGAAGTACCAGTTCTAATACCATTAGCCTCTTACAGATTGGAAGTGTGAACTCTATGAATAGAAGGAGATTACTTTTCACAAATGTAAGGAAAAACCATAAATTTCAAAGGAACAGCTCATGCCTCTGTGGAGCTTTTTTAAAAAAAATGGATAGGAACCAAACAGAATAATATCAAGGAAAAAGAAGAGAGAATCTTTTCAGGAAAAGTTTATGATCTTTGTGCATTAAAACACTATATGACCATATATATAACCTCAATTCACTACATACCAGTATCTCAAAAATAGATAAATAAAGGAGTCGGACTATGAACACATTTTGGATAAAGAGTAATAACTTTCCATATAGGTTTACTTTCCAGTGAGTTGCAGGTGAACATTTCACTTCTTGCTACAACCATGGGCATCTTATTGAACAGAACTTTAAATAAGTTATGAACATTGTAGCACCATCACTTGCCACTATAGAGCTGTTGGTTGACAGCATAAATATATAGAAAAAATATGGGGGTGGGGTGGGGAATAGAGGTTTCTCGGTTTTCTTTCAAATGATATTGCCCCACACCTGCAAGAACTTCCCTTGTCCACATTTAATAGAAAACCATAATCATTTAGAATCATTCAGAACATAATTATAACATGAAATCTATCCATTCAATGTTACTCATCATGACAGTGTATGTTATCAGGCAACATAATGACAACATAATCAGTGTGACTGCAACACGAACAACGTGAAAACCAATCACTTCCAAAATTTTGCATGAATAACATCATTACTGCACACCACACATTTCTTCTCCTCCTTGTGTATAGCGCCATCTATACTGGAAAATTAATGTTCCGCTGAACAAGAGCAGTATTGAGGGATAAGAACTCAAATAAAATACAGCATGGTCAATGGAACATTTTAATCATCAACAAATCAATCTAATTTTAATCACCCACCTCTAGTTTAATCACTATTTGATAATTAGGAAATTATTGCAAAACCGCAATCCTAAGTCAAATAAAAAGAGCTAACTTTAACACACCAAATAAGTATGCTAAAATTTCTCTAAAAAATGTTTGATCAGACTGTATAATATTGCATGAAAAGCAAGCATATGTTTGGTCAATGGGACCAAACAGGATGGTCATCAAGAAAAATGAAGAAAGAGAGAATGATTCAGAGGGAAATTACAAATCTTATACAATATGAAACTATAACTAAATATGAAGCCTCAATTCATTTTATAACAAAATAATACATAAGTGAAGGAATCTTACTGATGTACACAATTTGGGAAAAGAGTAACACTTCTTCACGTAGGTTACTTTCCCTTGAATTGCACAATAACACTTCAGATCTTGTTATAACCACATATTATGGATCAATAAAAATCCAAACTTGACTATGCATAGGTTATGGACGTTATAGGATCAACCATAACCCCATTGGAGCTGTCAGTCAACCGCATAAATATGAACAAAAAGATGGGAACGAGAATTTTCTTGATTCTCTTTCAAACATAATTATATCAACAAGAACTACTTCTTTCCTCATAATTAGAAAATCATGATCTGCTAGATTCTCTAAAATGATAACAAGATCCTGAACTCTGTCCATATAATTCCAGTCATGATCAATTCAGTAATAATTCCTGTTTTCATGACTAGATATAATCAGCGTGACCACCCCATGTTCACTTATACCAAGAAAATGTCATTCTGCACTACATGTTTCCTCTCAAACGAGTATTGCAATATCAAACAAAATAACTCCAATAGTCAATCATCCACTCCTACAACTTCAGAACTAACCAAATATCCTTCTTCGTTTTTTTTCCTTCTTTTCTTGGAACAATTTCTAATTTCTTCCCTATTCAATAATTAAAAGATGATTTACTCTTAAGATAAATAAATACTTATGGAATAAAGCCGCATCCTAACTTGCTGCATCAAAAAATTACACTAAAAAAATTCATTTGACAAATATCAGCAATCAGTCTACAAAAACAAATATAAGCGTAGAATTAGAAAAAAAAAAAAAAAAAAAAAAAAAAAAAAGGAAACCTGTAAAGCTCTTCGAAACTAAGGCCACTGGCGTTATGATTGTAAATCTCATGAATAGCATTTTCCAGATTTTTCCAAGTCTTGTCGGCATATTTTGGATCCACCACCACCTTATGCTTAAAAGCCTCTATCTGAAAATTCCTCTTCTTCTGATTACTATTCATTTTCAAACCACAAACACTACCCTAACTTCCAATTTATACACCGATAATCGAACCCCTTCCCCCCCAAACAAATAAAAAAAAAAAAAAAAAAACCCCGATTAAAGAATCAGAAAATGAAACAAAAAAATCCTAATTTCAAAATCGATGAACACAAAATATAATTACGATTCCAACTCCAACCCTTTTCAATGGAACTTATCTATGTATATCGGAGAAGTTGTGTTGAATTTACAAAGATCGAACGGTTGTGGGGAGAATACGAGAGAGGAGAGGGCAATTGATATTTCCTTTTTTTCCTTTTTTTTTTTTTTTTTTTTTTTTTTTTTTTTTTTTTTGTTGCTTTCTGAGAGGGAATGAAAGGAAAACAAAAGGAAGAAGTAAGTCATATTAATTAATTCCCATCCAAAAAAAAAAAAAAAAAAGTCTTATTAATTAATTTATATTTTATTGTTTTGGTTTGGGGGTAAAGAATCTTTATGCATTTATTGTCCCAAAAATATTTATGGGTATTTTTTAAATTAATAAAACTTATTCTTTTAAAATAAAATTTATCGTTTTAGTTAAATTTATTTGTAAAGTTGGATTTTTTTTTTCATTTTTTTAATTTTTTTTTTTAAAAATTTGAGGATTTTTTTTTTTTCCTTATGTCTCGAACTTAGTTATTGAGACTACTACCAATCTTGTCAATTAATAAATCAAATTTGAATGGTTCAATAATTTAAATTATTAAAAAATTAAAATATTTATTTCGAAAAGAGATATATATTTTTTTGGTTAAACCATTGGGTATCCAGAGTCATCACAATTCTAATTAATTCGGATTCGGTCCGAGTTGTACCTACAAAGTCTAACTCTTATTCGGAAGAAAATCTCACCTAACTCTTACATATAGCTTACAACGAGTAAAGATATGTATATATATATATATATATAACCCCATGACGTAGATGCGTTGGTAAGGAGTTCTTCTAGCTTAAGTGAGGTTGGGAGTTTAAACTCCACTCATGTATGCAGCTCTTTAAAATTTGAGGCCAGAACTTTTTTTCTACAAGGGATCAAGACCAACACTCAGCTCGAATGAAATTAGTGTAGATGTGAATTTGCATTAAAGTGTCTTTCTATAGGGCTACTCATCTAGGATAGTCGTATGAAAAAATATATGTATATAACATTTTGAGCATGAGGCCCATTACAAAAGGAAGACCCATAAAGACTCCAAAACGTTTCAGAAAAGCCCGTAGGTTCTAATTCATATTCGTAGATTCTTCGTTTCCTGGCCCAAAATTAAGGACTGTCATTTTTCTGTCACAACTTGAATCCGTGAACCCTTAATCCAACTACGAGTTGGATCGAGGCATAATCAATTATTTGACATTGTTCTTAAACTTATTTTTATATATTATTATACATTTTTACATAAATCAATTATTTAGTGTGTTCTCGTTGTACTAAAAAAATAAAACTTAAATAACATTACACATTCTTACGAGATATCATAATTGCGATTTGGGCTTATGGGTATGGATTGAGGAGTTTTGTCATAAAAATAAATGAGAGAGTTGGTAAGCGGACTTCTAAAACTTCTCCTCGGGGTGGGTTAGCGTCACGTTAAAAAGCTCTGGGTCAGGCCTTCACCATCTCGTAAGAGTTAGACTCTACGAGCGCACCTCAGCCGAATCTGGATTAGTCAACCTGTGTAGGTTCGGATACCGAATGGTTTAAAAAAAAAAAAAATGAGAGTAGAGTCCAGGCCCATTTAGGGTCAAAACGATTTCCCTGGTTGAGAAATGGAAAGTGGATCATTAGCGTTTTTATAACGCTTAAGCACAACACTATATAAAAGCGGTTGGCGCCCAACCCAAGGAATTCTCCAGATTTTTCTTCTTCTTTTCCAAATTCTACTTCAAATTCGAGCTCTTTCTTACTCGATCGCCGGTAAATGCTTTTCGATTCTGTGTGTATATTTCATTTTGTTTTCTTCGTAAAGGTTTAAAATTTCCGAGCCTTGAAACTGGGTTTGTGTTGTTTCGTTTTTTCAGTTTTTTACTTTTTGATACCGATAATGCCTGAAGATACGAGCATTGAGCATCCATTATTTGGCGGCGCTATTTCTAGTTCTTTCCCTCTTCGTTTCCAGGTTTCCCTTCTTCGCAATTTCCTTATCTATTTTTTCTGTTCATCTGGTTTTTTCTTGGATTATACCCATTTGTTTGGTCCTTATACCAAGATTAAATTATATTTGTTGCGGTTGTTGAATTTAGGATGTGAGTGATGTTCGCCAAGTTCCTGATCATCAGGTTAGTTGATTTTACTGTTATTTTGTTCGGATTCTTCCGAAATTACTAATCTTTCACTATTTTATTTCTGTTTCGGGTTTGTGAATTTTGATCTTTGTGTTTATTTTTCAACAGGAGGTATATGCGGATCCTTCACGTGATGAAAGCTTGATTTTTGAGCTTCTGGATTTAAAGGTAGACGTTGCAGATAATTCAAGTGCCACTTGGTTTCTTCAAGATCTTGCTAGTGAACAAGATGCTGAAGGAACAATGGTAATACTACACTCTCCATTCCCTATAATCACATTAGTATATTTGAATTATCTAATTTTTATATACATTATTGTTCGTTTTGTGGTTTGTTCCTGTTATCGACTTATCATAACTCATAAGCTAAATGCTGATAATCTTACAGGTTTAGTGTCAGTTTTTACTGTGAATCTTCACGTGTATGTAAAATGGTGATTAGTTTTGTGGCTTCTTAAGATTTTCCTTAACAAGTAAACTAGATGAAAACTTATGGTATTTGCTTAAGATCAAGAATAAATCGTTTCTCTCAATTCAAACAATGGTTATTAGACAAATTAAGATTTTTTTCCCCTTTTATTGAAAAATAATGCAATTTTTTTTTTTTTTTAAATGTAAAGCTAATTAAGGAGCCCTCATTTCAATCAGCGAATACTAGTAGGAATGACATGGAGAAAAGTTTAAACAGTGCTTATGAAAATCTGTAAAATGACTGACACTTTGAGAGCACTAGTCCACTTAAAAGATGCCTTATGTTTCAAATGGGGATGATGTTTCTATCGACAAAAGGGATGACCAGTAGATGTTCTATTCTAATATTTTTTTAGCAGTAGCAAAAATGTTTGAGAGAAATCATTCTAATAGTCAGAAGGTTTCTGTATCCCAACTAAGATGTGATTAAGAACACTTCGTACTGTGTCCTTCATTTTATCATGTAGAGGCGGGGAGATACTGAATTATGACTCTTCCTTTTCCTTTTGTCGTGAATAGATTTAAACTCAGAAGAGTAGACTTTGTTTGGTCATCAGAATGTCACCCATGGAAAATTTTATCTTCTGGATTCTTAATCAAGGCATGATATTATAGTGATAACCGTATATGCAAACTTATACCTCAAACTTTTAGTAGCTTTGTGTTGATGCATGTCCTCCATCTCTTAGTAGAGAAGTAATTGAAAGAAATTGTGAAAACTCATGGGTAAAATTTTGGTTGATTATATTGTAATTTTTTCTCTATTAACAGTCCTTCATAGCTAAATTTCATCAAATTTACCACTTGGTTAATTTTTATTTCAGGTAATTGAGCAGTCAGGTGCTTTTAATGTTGACGGTCTGCATTTTAGAGATGTACCGACTGTCATTACAACTGCAGTTGGCCAAATGGTATGCCGATGCAGTGCACAATGTTTTATTTGATGATGAGATTAGGCATTTTGTTTCTATACTTAATCCAATTTTAAGTAGTCATTTATCATGTTCATCACTGGCAATGAAATTGGAAACTAAAAGGTGATGAAACTACATTAATCCTGTTTGAGAGTATCAAACACTGAATCCCTGCTGAATTGCTCTAGCATAATGTTGCGCCCTGTAAGTAAGTTTCCCTTCCATTGATTTTGGGGAATGAAAGACTATTAAGCTATTTCAGAAATTATGGGTTAAAAAATGCTCAAAAAGAATGGTATAAAGCTTGTGTGGCTCAGAATAACATAGCTCTAGCTATGATAACAGCTTTTCACTATCATGAAAATTCATTGAACTTCCTGTACAGATTCATACACAATCCACTATCTTCTGTTTTATTCTTGTTTAGCTAAATGTTACCATAGAACATCTTACCGTTGGCTGTAGTTTGCCCCTCATTTTATTCATGCTATTTTTTTTTTGCAGGCCATTTCTAAAGGAAGGCAAGGAAGGGAAGCACAAAATATAGTCAAGGTACTCTTTCCTGTTAATTTCAAGATTTTTTGTTAATTTGCGCTGAAAATGGTGTCAAACTAACCACATATTCAGGTGTATTTGGCGAATTTGCGCCTCAAGGGAGTTGCGACAGATGTGCTTATAACTGCATATGAGCCAGTGTTGATTAGGTTAGTTGGAACCAGTGGAATTCTTTCTGTTTCTACTTCTGAAAACCCAATACATATTAATCCTCATTTTGATGATCTCTGCCTTCTTACTGAATTAATTTATCTATTTTCCCTATTGAACTAATTTCTCTTCTTCTTTTTCTTGCTTCCCATATTGTAGCCCATTGAGTGAAACTGCACAAACAGTTGGAGCTGGTTTAGCTGTACCTGCAGCACAGTCTGGATGTATGCCAATGTCTGATGTTTTTAAACATGCAGTGTCTAGTTTCAAGGTGCATGATTGGGGCCTCTTTGGTTCAGCTAATTGAAAGTTTCTTATGTTTCCATAAACAGATTCCTAGCACCAGATCTCACACATTCCTTATTGATCAGCTATTTCACATTTGCTAAAAAATATTAGGATTACTTTAGGGCCTTGTCATTCATGCACTTATAGCTCTGTAATCTCAATAATTCTTTTCATTTTTCTTGGAGTGTGGTGGTGGTGGTAGTAGTACAAATTAGTGCAAAATTCTTTGACAAGAAAGAAGTGTTTGATGAAATGATCATGATTGCTTATTCTTTGGTGGCAGAAATTGTACCCTTAGTGGAAATCTGCAAAAGGGGTCTATGATTTATTTGCTTTTTTGTTCATCCACTCAAAAAATTGGTGGTATCACTATCATAAACTTTCACTACCAAGTTGATGAACCCAAGATCATTCTGTTGCTATCTTGCTACTGTTTTGCAACTAATTGATTGATCCCTCTGATTTATGTTGAAATATTGGCTAAGTATGAAAGAGAGGATTCCTTTTCTGTATTGTCTGACTCATAATGAATGTATTTGGAGCTTGTGTTTGAAAAAAGAGGAGAAAAGAATTATACGATCCCAATAATTGCTCCATTTTTTTCCATCTCATCTTTTGAAAATCGTCCTATGGAAAAAAAATATCATTTCACTCTCGGCACATACTTCAGAGTTTAAGAGTAAAAGATTTAAGTCTTTTTTAATAATAATTCAATGTTTTTATCTCTGATTTAATCACATATTTAAAGAATATATATATATTATATATATATATATATATATATATATATATATATATATATATATATATATTGGTAAAAAATGTAGATTGAAGCAAAAGATGATGAAAATCACTAATCTTAGATTTGCAAATGTGTAAGTTTTGTACCACCACCTATATTGATAGGTTGAAAGTACATTAAATCATATATGTAAGTGCGGCTGCTAAAAAGATTTCAGAAAACTTAGGAAAATTTGGAAGACAACTGTTTTACATATTGCAATATTGTTGTCAAAATCAAAACTTCATTACAATTGTCTAATGTTAAGTCATTTTCGATATGACTGTCCCAAGAATTTCTTCCCCACCAAAAAAAAAAAAAAAAAAAAAAAAAAAGGAAAAATATTCTTAAATCTTAGCCAGTTGGAAAGACTATCAATACAAGAGAGAATATATTATATATATATATATATACATACATATGTGTGTATATATATATATATATGTATATGTGTATAATATTTAAAGAAAAAAGGGGCAAAGTAATGCTCCAATTGCAACAACCTTTAACAAACTTCAATGTTTCCAACTTTGCCGACTGTTTTCTGCAGCAAAAGTAGCCAACACACTCTGTATAATTTTTTTTAAAAGTAGATTATTCGATATTTAAAATTATTATTTTTATCAATTTAAATTAAGTTTGAATTGCGTTTTTAAAATTTAACTCTTAAAAAAATAGAAAAACAAAAAATGTAATAACTTTCAAACCATAAAGTTGTAAACTTTTTTTTATTTATTTGATATTGAATTTAATCATATATGTCATTAAAGAAAATGTTGAAAATTTCACTATCATGAAGTTTTCTCTTATTAAATCATCTGATTTTCTAAACCATCACGATTTCGATTAATCCAAATTTAGTCCGAGTTATACTTGTAGAGTTCTTGCATAATATTCACAGCAAATGTCAAACTTTCGATCTCATATAATATTGACAATATGTTTTCCGGTGTGCTAAACCAGGGCTTCACTATCATGGAAGTTATGGTTGAGCAAAGTTTTCAAAGTGATGAAATTTAAGTCGAATTTTCAAAATGTGTGGATTCAATTAGGCACCGGTCAATCACCAACAATTTACCACTACTAATTTGAATCTCTCTCTCTCTCTCTCTCTCTCTCTCTCTCTCTATATATATATATATATATATATATATATATATTTGGAAGAAACTTAATTGAACCGACATGGTCTATCTTGTCTGCCCATTATTTTCAATTTTTCATACGGTGATTTGGACTCTCTGTTCATCTATATAAGGCAACTAATTAACGTTAAAATCATCACCTATCTCCAATTAATGAGTTTTGATGAGACTTTTCTTTTTTCTCTTACTCTTATAATCAAAATTAATTTGTTTGTTTGTTTCTATGATAATTTATAACCAATACAAACTTTTTCTTTATTTTATTTTATCTAAAATCAATTCTTTAACGGAATTATATACTATATATTATATTTACATGTATATAATACACACAAAATTCCACATGTTTTATTTTTATTTGTCCAATTTACTATTTATATGTCGCTTGACTTGAATCTATAAAGCAATTATGGGTTTAGCGACACTCACAATTAATTACTTGACATAGTTCTTATTATCTTAAAAGAATATCTTGAGTCCTATAGTCTAGGCTGATCCTGAATCATATAATCTAGAATGACTACCCAGAGATATAACGAAATAAAATTATTATATATATCTATATATTACTTTTATGGATAAAAAAGAAGAATTGGAATGAGCAAGAAGTAGAATACAATTGCTTGCAAATCTATAGTGGTTGCCATGTCAAAACTTCGAAGCACAAGAATGCAAGAAAAATATTGCAATATATATATATATATATATATATATATATATATATATATATATGTGTGTGTGTGTGTGTGTGTGTGTGTGTATGTATGTATGTATGTATCTATGACTTGGCACTCAAACATCAAGATATAACTAACTTTTGTCATCAATAATTCATATTAGAATAGAATGAAGATGTGAATGTAGATAAACATCATTGAGTGTGATTATACATACATGCACATATATATATATATATATATATATATATATATATATATATATTATGCAAAGAAAATCAAACATCCTATTAATTGTTGAAAATGGAAAATACTAACCATTGCCAAATTGTCTAGTCAATTTCTAATATATATATATATGCATGAGACAATTGCGGTCATTTTGAAATTCATATTCTTTCACTCTTTATCAATCAACTCAACTCTTAATTATACCTTTGAAAAAGGTTAATTTTTTTCCCCTTCTTTTCCTTTATAAATATTTGTCACCTTTTGAAAAATTCGTACAAAAATCAATATTAAAAACGAATAGATCTAAACCTTGATTTAGCACAATAAAAAAATACATTATAAATGTTATATGAAATTGATGATTTAATACTCGTTATAAACGCTATGTACGATAGTCTAAATAAAAAAAAATCACATATCTATTCATATATATATATATATATAGGTTAATTTTCTAAATTATTAGAGTGTTACATGACATTATTATTCTAGAAGATTTGATAAAGTTTATATAATTCATTAACCAAAAAAGAAGATGTTTCATCAACTCACTTGTAGCTGTCATTCCTTTCACTTTTTCTATGTTACCACTTTTGAGACAAACACCATCCTTTATTATTATTTTTTTCTATTTTATTTTATTTTTATCAAGCAAATATGATATATATTGTGATACCACATTTTACATCGAAATAATAAGTGAATATATAATAATATATAAGAATGAATTTATATATTCATAATCAACTCGAATATTCTTTTGATACAATGAGAACTACACTAAGTAATTAATATTAAGTGCTGACATTTTAATTTCTACATAATGTCTCGAATTCCTAATTTCTAAAATTATTTTGGAAAAAATAATTTAAGAAAATTCAAATTATTTTTAAATAAAAATTTTGTCTGTGTCAATAATTGAGAATATATATTACTTGTCATTGTCAATGACACATTCAATCAGAAATTTAGGTCTTCCTCTTCATTATTTCCTATCCACTTAAATTCTATTTATTAAAACATACAAAAATATTAAAAAAAAAAAAGAAGTTAATTTTGTATATATTATATAATTATTAAAAAAAATGTTAGCATCTATCTTATTTAATTATATTTATTTTCATTAATTTTTACTTCAATGTGCCAAATAAAAGTTTTTTTTTTTTTTTGAAAAAGGGGAAAATATTATTAGATATAATAATAATAATATTATTATTATTATTATTAAAAGGGCAAAAAAAAAATTCCAATGAAATAGTTTGGATAATTAGCTGAGACAGATTCGGTAAACGGTCTTCATCACGTTCAAAGGTGGCAGAGCACGTGATATCCCAACATGCTGCGTGGCCCAATTTCTATGGGTCCTTCATCTCCTTCCTATTTTTGGGCCCTATTTCTCAAAATTATTATTATTTAAATATATATATATATATATATACTTTTTTGAGGTGAGGTGAAATATATATATATATACACTTACCCAAAAAAAAATATATATATATATATATATTAAATCCTAGTCAACCAATAATTCGCTAGTAGAATTAGAAAGAGTTTGATTGATTTTAAGTTAGGTTTTAAATTTGAATTTTAACAATGATAAATAAGTGTTGAAAGAACTTTTCTTCATAAAGAAATTCGATTTAACTTGATTTCAAAAGATTTAAATTAGTCCGATTCAAAATGGCTACCGAATATTACAATTTTAAGATATATATTAAAAAATAATATTAGCTACAAAATCTAACTCATATTCGGATACTATTTATATCAAACAAAAATGATGTGTGATTGAGTAAAGTTATATTTTCATGGGAGGATATCCTTGGAATAATAGTAATTTATTAGTAGTAATTTACAACTTAACTTTAGATAATATAATATTTGTTTCCTTATTTTTATGAAATGTTACATCTTAAATATCAAATTAAATATACATATATATATATATATATATAAGAGAATTAAAAGTAAGTGTTATACAAAATTGGAATTAGTTGTAAGATTTAGGTAGAAAAGCATATATATATATATATATATATATATATATACACAATAAAATAAAATAAGGCAGACAAATTAAGTCGTCCCAAGTGCGTGTAATCAGGACAATGCTGATCAGCTTTCTTCGCCTAAGTTAGACACAAAATATATTCACAAAAAGTAAAGAAACCAGTGCAGCTATATATATTGAAAATTAATTAAGCTCAATCTCAAATTAATTAAGATTTGAGGTGGATACCTTGACGGACCGGTTGGGTTCCGGATAGGTTTCTCCAATGTTTGGCTGACGATTAGAATCATCATGAGGAGGGTATGATCTCTAACAAAGAGATTCATTATGAACTACTCAACATTAAATGCACTTAATCCAACAAGCATTGTTTGGAGCCATCATTTCAGACGGAAATATACTCAATCCAGGTGTCACCTCCCCATTGGTTCTCACTCTTCATTTAAACGGTAACTCACTCTCACACACAAGACAAGTGAAAACCAAACAAATCCTAAATACTAAGTTACCTCTTATATCATCTTATCATAGAGAATCGTCAAGAATATACTTTCTCCGAATGATCCTCTAAAAATTTATCCGATTTAGTCACCGACTTAATTGTCAAAGAACCAACGTTAAAAACACACCCCGACACTTAACCACAAGACACGTCGAAGGGAAGCGAAGCCTACCGATCACACGTGACAAGACCGGAAATTTGTATGCCTGATGATATGTATATATATATATCAAAATTGAAAATTTTAAAGATACATATTTGACCCACCAGAAAAAACTACCTCAAGACAGTCTAATATAATCAACCTTATGATCATCTTCTAGGCTTTCGTATAAACACACGTACATATGTGTATATATGTGTGTGTGTTCATATAGATCCCTAAGCTACTAACACATAATTATTAAGATGAAAGTCAAAAAGTTTCTGGCAGTAATTATAATGATATATAGTCTTTCAACATGTAATTAAGTGCTCCATTTCTACACTTCGTTCATGAAATATATATATATATATATATATATATATACATATATATACATACATACAAATTCTGAACTGCTAGTCATATGTGATTTTTCTTAGTTAATTAGGAGAATGGACAAGAAATCAGAGTCCCTTTGATACTCATCAAATAGCAACCGAAGTTGATTGAAGAAGAGAAAGGCAAAAACATGCAATGATTACACGAATTAGATGTGGAGCCACTTGATCATCACTAGCATCATTTTTTTCTTTCTTTTCTTTTTTTTTCCATCTCCCGCGCCCCCCATATATAGTCTTGATGAATTTTTAGCTGAATGATAAAGAACACCGCACGTGGAGTCTGAATCAAGGTACTGTCCAACAAGAAATTAAAAGGACTTCTCTATTCATATCACAAAATATACATATACATATACATAATATATATATATATATATATATATATAAAAAAAGTCAGATAAAAGTACCTAATTACCAAAAAGAAAAATTACGAAAAAACTATCAAAATTACAATACACAAGCGACACTTATCAAAATCAAAAAAAAAAAAAAAAAAAAGTAAAATACGACAAAACTCAAATATATATATGTGTATATATATATATATATATATTTCACGTAGGACATTGCTTTCAAATATATCCCACCCCCAATATAATGTCTTATGATTATGTTTGTTGCTTAAAGCTTGCATTCACTCTTTATCTTATCTACGTATAGCTATTAGTTAATTTTTATATATATATATATCTTTTGTAAAAGAAAAAAAGGGGAAAAAATATTGGAAAATGAGTAGCTTAAAAAGGAAGAGTCAAGGAGAAAAGAAAATTACGAAAACCCTCAAGAAACAACGATAAAAAGGAAAGAGAAAGAGGAGAGAGAGACCCACCAAAAGGGGGTTCAATTGAAGTAGTAGGGTTCATCTACAGATAGATTGATAGATGTACTATTAGCAAATAGCTTAAACCTAAAAAATATATCTGAAAAATCTATGATCATGGCAACCGAAAATGTTAATGTTCTTCGCTCCAGGTCAAGTTTTCCACTACAACTTCTAGAGAAAAGAGAAGATCAAGAAATTATACCATCACCTGCTTGTTCTTCTTTGTTACCCATCTCAGTTACTGCTGGTTCATCAATTTCTTCCCAGCAGCAACAGCCGGCGGCGGCAGCGGAGGCTACTGATAATAATAAGAAGCCTCCTCAACAGCCGAAGAGAACTTCCACAAAAGATAGACATACAAAAGTAGATGGCCGGGGAAGACGGATCCGAATGCCGGCAACTTGTGCCGCTAGGGTTTTTCAGCTCACCAGAGAGTTAGGCCACAAGTCCGACGGTGAAACAATAGAATGGCTACTACAACAAGCGGAACCGGCGGTTATAGCAGCTACCGGCACCGGAACCATACCGGCAAATTTCACTTCGCTAAATATCTCGCTTCGTAGCTCCGGATCAACCATGTCTGCTCCTTCTCAATACTTAATTAGGAATAATAATTACTTTAATCAGGAATTTGGAGCTCATTCACAATTCATGATCAGAAGTCGGAGTCAGTGGGAAAGGAATATTTTATTCTCTGGCGTTGGTTGTTTTTCTTCCCATGATAACAGCGTGACTAGTACTAGTAGTACTACTACAAATACGATGTCGTTGCAAGGTAGTAATAATAATTATAATAAGCAAGAAATGCGTGATCACCAGCAGCAGCAACAACAAGCGTGCCTGGACATGGCGATAGCTAGCAGCGGAAATGACGTCAGAGAAACTACTGGTATAGGAATTAGTAGTATAAGGAAAAGAAGGGCTGATGAGGAAGAAGATCTGATGACGTCATCTATGGAAAATCATTTGGGAAATAATTATAATATGTTGCAGCTGACGAGTAGTAGTTCAACACCATCATCATCGTCAGGTCCGATTAACGCTGCGGCTGCTGCCGCTTTTCTTATGGTGGGGAATCCTAATAGTCAATTAATTAGTCCGCATAGGCCAGCAGCAAGTTCAATGTTTCCCGGTAGCGGATTTCATTTCATGAACTTTTCTGCTCCGCCTTTGACGTTACTACCTGGCCAACATTTAGCAACAAACGTTGGTGGAAGTTCCGCCGGCGGCGGCAACGGTGTAGTATTTGATGGCCAACTCGGAATGCTGAGTACCGCACTAAACTCATTCCGGCCGATTCCCGGCGGTGGAGCTAATGATCAAGCTAATAATAATAGCAATATTCCTCATCATATTGGAGGAGATGGCTGGAACAGCACAGCTAGATGAATTGAAGAATGCGAGTGTACGATTAATTAATTTGAGTTTTTAATTCCTTTTTTTTTCTCCTTATCTATTTGCTTCTGCATTATTTTGGTTTTTTTGTTTTTTTTTATATCATGTTAGGTCTGAAGATCGATTATATATATATTATATAATATATGTATATATATATATATATCGATTTCTTAAAACTTTGAAAAATTCTGATGATAAGTACGTACTGCTGGTACTGATGAAAACAGTTTAGGGTTTTGAAAGAGTTGATTTCTGCAGACTGCTTTTGCAAAGGTCTCTTTCGGAGAAAACAATGAAATATCTTGTTTTTCCGTTACCTTAACACATAGTAATTATATTTCCCAGATCTTTTCATCCATAGCTAACTATTCACCTATAGTATTTAGCCTTTGCTTTCAACCAACAAAAAAGATAGAGATAGACATTTTACTTCCGTTTTGCATGTCAATTTTTTTTTTCTTTAAATGTCAAACTATTTTACTTCTTTAATGCAAAATCTTCACCTCTCCCTATACGTACTGTTCTAACAGTATATACTTATATATATATATATATATATATATGTATATAAAATTTTCAATTGTAATTGGAAAACATCAATAGGCCCATTTGTTTTTACTGTGGGATGGGAGCACTGTATCTGAGATTCATTAAGGTTCCAACAATGGTGGATTAATTAAGATTAGGGTGAAGATTATATATAATGGAGCCCACATACATATATATATATATATTGTGTATAGTTGTGACTTGTGGGGTTCAGCCTTTTGAGGTAACTTTCATGACTTCCATTGTGCATGATTTTCTGGCTAGAATCTGATCAATATTTTTCCAAAAACTCATATGGTTTGCCCGTGTAGCAGAGGAATCATTCTTCATCTTTCTCTTGCAAAGCTACATTAATGTGGTTGTGAAAGACCCTACCACTACAGATATATGTATACCAACTACTACACAATATACATATACATACATTTTTTTTTTTTTTTTTATAAAGTATATTATATACATATACATACATATATATTATATGTACCGTTAATTGAATAATAGTTTGTCCATTTGATGCATCGATCACATCATTCATCATCATCATCTGTCTCCATAAAGGAGTGTGGTATTAATTTTAATTTCCAGGTGGAGATATATATAGTGGACATATATATATGTTTAAGAATTATATATGTATGTATATAATATATATATATATATATTTTTTTTGAACAAATAATATATATATATATATATAATATATCATCTGGTTTTTGCTGTATTGTAATGATGCATCCAGTTATGACCCACATTGCATGATTGTCATGTCTGCACTGCAAGATCTTTTGCATATTCTCTCTTATTCATAATGGAGAGATAGATAGCCATATTTCAAGTTTTGATATTTGTATTTAGTTAGCACATTTTGTGACCATAAACTGTCTACAATAATACATACATGATATGGGGTGATTTTGAATTTGAACATCTATTAATATCTCTATTTATTAATTATTGTGGAAATATTGAGTCTTGTTGTTGGATAATTATGGAACTCAAATGGTCTTTGATCTTTTGTAATCAATTTACAATATTCAAAGATGGTAAAAACTAAAAAATGGGGAAGGAGAATGGTAAGAAAAGAGGGATTTTTTTTTTGTTTCTTGTTTTGTGTGTGTTTTGAATTGTGGTGGGAGGGGTGGTTGATCATATTGAGAAAAGAAAAGGGTGGAGCAGTTCAATTATTGCTACATCAAATCGAAGGGACTATTGAGGCTATATACGGATATGTCAATTAATTCAGCAGCACTGCTAGTCTGCTACTGTGCATGCTCGTACTACATTATTTATCTCAAGTTATGCATAGTTGGCCTTTCTCTTTTTTCCTTTTTTTTTTTTTTTTAATCGTGTATTGTCATCGACTACTAATTCAAAAAAGATTTGTGGGAAGAAATTCACAAAACTAAAGCATATAACTGAAATTCAGTTTAAAGTCTCTCTGGCATGTGTTAAACTTATGTCTCTCACTTGGTAAATTGAGTGAGACACCTAAATAAGATAAGATAAATCAACTATATTATCATATTTTCATTTTTTTAATATATATATATATATATATGATAATTCAACCATTTAGTTATTTTAAAATATCTATATGTTAGTTCAAGACTTAGAAATTGAATTAGATTAATTACTTTTATGATTGAATGTTTATATACTATTTAATTAAGATTTTCTTTTATGAATTTATGTTATATATATATATATATATATATATATATATTGAAAAGAAAGAAAGATACTCAATACAACTTGGTACTTACCAATGATGTTGAAGTTGAAATATATAATATTATTGGTACCTTGAAGATTTATAATTCATATCTAAATTAACTTTTCTTAATTAAGGAAAATTCAAGTGAAATAAAAAATTTAAATTTGTGCGTACATAAAATATAATATCAGATATTTTGGACGGATCATATTTATAGATGTGATCTTAAATTTTAAACGATTACATAAGTTAACTACTTTAACTTCTTACCAACTTACCTGTATTTTCGGACTAGTTCAATTCTATTAAATTTAAGACTTAAAAGCATATTTTTCAATAAATTATATTATTATAGTCATCTTCAAACACACACATAAATTAAAAAAAAAATTAAATATTTGATTCTAAATTTATTTATTCTGTTATCATACTTAGGCTGTAAATTATAATGAGAAGAATGTAAAAGCATTAGTAGAACCTTAAAAATTATCGTAACGGGAGTACCTAGGACCTTGATATCATGAGAAGAAGATAAAAGGGAGAAAGAAAAAGAAATAATAATAAAAAAAAAATCAATTTCGAAGCTTTTTCAACGACTTCACACGGTGCAAGGTCTGCACAGTCAAAAAGAACTACAGAGAAAAGGGCAAAGGTAAGAGTAAGAATCCAATGTTCTCTCCATCTCTAGATCATCTTGATTCAAAACCCTAAACCCATTGCAAAAAAAAAAAAAAAAAAAAAATTAATTAAGCAAAGGGATCTCCTTTTTCAAGCGTTTTTCATTAAAGATAAACCATTAATCATAAAATGTGTTTCATATTATAATTAATATCGAACTCTAATTTCATTGTTAAGAGATAATATGAGTAACTATAACTTAAGGCGTAGGTGAGTTGTTAAGGAGTTCTTCTAGCTTAAGTGAAGTTGGGTTCAAACTTTTACTCATATATACAGTTGTTTGTTTAAAATTTAGGTGTCGGAACTTCTTTCCGCAAGGAACTAACCCGATTCGAACATATATTAGTTTAGATGTAGATTTAGCTTAAAAGTATCATCCTATAATTTGATATCCATCTAAGACAACCCGTGACTAAACAAAATACGAGTAACTATCACGTCATTCATTCGTAATGATTTAAATAAAATGTCTAACTAAAAATATTCACGGTCAATAATAATGGTTAATTTATTGAGAGACGAGACGAGACGACGAGACGAGGAATCACCATGCTACAACTAGTGGTTTAAGCAAAGGGATTTGATAAGTTCACCAAGTGGCTGATTGACATTTGCTCAACTCCACCATAGTTTCTTCTCTTTGATTGGCCAATTAATTTGGGGAAAAAAAAGTTTTCGGTGCCTCTTTCTTGGCGAAGCCACAAAGATTCTTTTAGAAACTTTTCAAGTGCTAAATCCAATCACCTTTTACACACACACACTCTTTCCATAAATCACTCTTTTGGACTTTCTTTGCCACTGCACATTTGCATGTTTTACTGCAAAAGTTTTCTTCTTTCTTTCTAGCCCAGTTTTCTTTAACCCTTAACAAGAAAAAGAAAAAAAAAAATCAAGAACTCACTGCCTGCTTCTGTTAATTTTCAGAAAGAGGGAAAAAAAGAAAACATATATATATATAATTTATTTCTTTTTAGCAGGAAAATTAACATGGGTAATTCTGGGAACAATATTCTTGCTGTGATAGCCAAGAATATTGATGTCCTTGCAATGTAAGGGCATGTGTTTTCTTTCTGATCTCTCAAAATTTGAATGCATTGTTTCTTTTTAGTCATATCATGTACTTATTACTGTTTTCATGGATGTTAGTACCTAAAAATTGATACTTTTTTTTTTTTTTTTTTTTTTTTTCAGGCCTCTGGTTTCTCTTGTTTATCCTCTGTAAGTATACTTTACTTCATACTGTAATCTACTCCGAAGAGAAATGGGTTTCTTGAATACAATTTCATGTTTACTTTGAACACGCTTTACTTCTTTGCAATGTACAACTTATGAAACATGTGGTACAAGTTTTTAATGCTATTTGTCTCAAGGTCAGGGGGCATAGGGCAAAAAAGTTTTGATTTTTTTTTTATTTGTTTGTTTGATTTTCAGGTATGCTTCCATTAGGGCCATAGAGACTAAATCCCAACAAGATGATAGACAATGGCTAACTTACTGGGTTCTTTATTCTTTACTGACCCTGTTTGAGATGACATTTTACAAGGTTCTTGAATTGTAAGGCTTTCTCTCTCTCTTTCACTTCACTTTTCTCATATGTTTTATACATTTTAAGTGGTTAATTTGTTCTTTTGTACTTTGCTGAATTTTGTTACTCTCCAAATTGCGAATAATAGAAACATTTATTTGGTGTCAGAAATTCTTTGTTTCATCAATTTTCTTTTTTCCTCTTAGACTGTCCTTGCATTGCATTAGCTGAAACAATTTCTGGGATAGTAATAAACAACTTCTTCAGTATTTCAGAAATATCAAATGGGCACAGTGCAATACGTTATAAGGACAGCAGACACTGTATTATTTCCATTTTTTCATTAATGGCATTATTGAGCTATTATTACTGCTATTTTTACTTGATCAAAGAAATTGTTGATTACTGATAATCCTGGATATTCATCCTAAAGAAAAATGTTCATGTACAAGAAAGAAAATGACTTTCAATATTGACATTGATTGGATGGATTCTTCTTCATCTTTCTCTGTTTTATCCAGTTTCTTTTCAGAGTTAGTGGGAATCTATGAAAAGATAAGACCAGTTATGACAAGAACTAAAACAAGAGTGCTGTTTTTCAAATCATTTCATGGTTTAAAAAATTGCATTTTTGGTCAGGGAATTTTTCTAACTTAAGTTACTTCTTGTTTTAGGCTCCCAATTTGGTCCTATGCAAAGTTGGGTGCCATATGCTGGCTAGTTCTACCACAATTCAATGGAGCTGCTTATGTTTACGAGCGTTTCATCAGACCTTTCTACAAAAATCCGCAAGTTAAAATCTGGTATGTACCTCGGAAGAAGGATGTGTTTAGTAAACCTGATGATGTCCTTACTGCAGCCGAAAGATACATTGAAGAGAATGGACCAGAAGCATTTGAAAGGCTTATTGCTCGGGTATGGCATTAGATTCTTGACTATATGCAATGATTTCTTCATAAAATTTTGTTACTTGAATCTGTTTCTTGAATCCTGCATACAATGTTATTTCACTCTTAAAACCATACATTTTGTCGTTGGACTTAAATTGGTTGGTTTTGCATCCCTTAGACAAAATATCACGTGGCTTGCCGACTACATATTTTTCATCCACATAGTCTTAATCATGTAAAGCTTGAAAAGTCTGGTGTATGTGTCTGAATTTGAAGAAGACTTAGTCTTTTATTACTATAGACTAAAACTGGCTGGCCAGAGCATTCATTGCAATTTATCTCTGTTTACCAATTCTTGTCCTGAATATCTGACCTTGATGCATTAATGATTTTTCATGTTTCAGAGCTACCCTGACACTATTAACCATAAACAATTAAGTCCCAAGTTACCATTTTTTTTTTTTTCCTTTTTTCTCCCCAAAATCTGCATCAGAAAATTACTGCCACTATTGATCTCTGCTTTCACCTAGTTTAGTTTTAGAACTGCAGAGTCACCGTGTCACATAGGTAACTTGCTGTTAAGGTTGTGTAAGAATTAATACTGTTGCCATCAGTTTTCAGTAATGAAAAACATTATCTTCTTCTTCTTCTTCTTCTGTTGATTCTAATGATCCAAAACTATATTTCCTATTAAGACATTTGTATCTGTAGTTTTCTCGCGTAGATTGATCGATGATTTTGTCTTTTAACAGGCTGATAGAGAATCAAGAGCAAGGAGGAGCAATTATACGATCTTCGATGATGGTTACTATTGATGATGATAAGTTAAAACTTTGTTTGTCTGTATGTATGTATAAGTATTTCACTATCATATATCTATCTATCTTCTTCTACTGATGCTACTGCACAAGTATTTTGGATGGACCTTTACTATGCTTCCCTTTTTCCTAACAATTGGGGTATGTTGAAACTGTTACTTGTTACTGTTTAGAGAGAGAGAGAGAGAAATGCTTCAGAGTAAGTACCCTTTCCACTTGGGATGTTCACTAGTGTTAATGAGTTTGCTTTGTTGGACCTTTTCTTGACTAACTTTTAAAGAAAAAATCTAATGGAATCAACTTGATTGATTATCAGATTTCATACATTTTTTATGAAATGGAGTGGGAACTGATGATCCCTTTTCAGTTTCTTTACAAATTTTGTTCTGTTGAACTTGAAGTTGTTGATTATGCCTCTGTTTCTTTCTTTTGTTCTTCCTGAAACTGAGAGTTATGCACACCACTTGTGAGTTCTTTCCTGCATTTTTGTGAATGAACAAATCCAATCCTGGAGGGAAAGTGGAACATTCTAAGCAAATATATGTAATTTTTTTTTTTTTTTTTTTTTTAGAACATCTAAGTATTCAATATAGCTTCACCCGAACTTTTAAATGCGTTCACAATGAAAAAGATGGATATGTAAAAACCAAAAGGGACATGAGATGGAAAAAAGATGACCATCTCAAGTATCGTTATCAACAACCCAATAATTTAGTCTAATTTTACGAGTTTAAAACGTTATGTCTATTTAATAACCGATAACCGGCAATGTGAAACTTTAAGTCATATCTAATTGTTATATTAGTTTGTTTTTTTTTTTTTAAGCAAAAGGCAAAAATTGATTCTAAAAGATATAAAGATTCTCAATAAAAGTTTAATTGAATTTCTCATTTTGATGTATACATAGAACAATAATAAGAATATTAAAAGAAAAAATTAATTTTAAATTAAAAATATTGGATAGAAAGAATTATTTTGATTATAAAAATAAAATAAAATATATTGTATAATATGCATAAAATATAATATAATTAACCCAACAGTTTGGAAGAGTTGGTAAGCGGACTCTCTAAAGTTTCTCCTCAGGGCGGATGGATCGAGGTTCGAATCCACGAGTCTGCGAGCGCACCGAATGCTTAAGCAAAAAATATAATATTGTTATATAATATTTTTTATATTTCTAGTTTATGTAGGTTTTATTCCTACCTTTTTTATCCCTATATATCTTTTACGAGAGAATATAACAATAAAATTACTTTTTACTGTTTCTATCTATATTGATTCTATTTTCTATTTATTGTCATTAGTTTTATAACGAATATAATCTATTAATATTATTTAATACAAACTTAAAAAATCTAATTAAAAAAAAAAAATTTCTTAATGCCCCTAAAGAATAACATTTTTGCTTAATCCATATAAATATTTTAGGAAAGTCGAAGCTCCGCCAAACCCCGACGCCACAAACCCCATCATCCCTCTCCCAAGTGTTTTTTGTAGATACCGTCGCCTAGGGTATCTTGTTTCTATCTAGGTATGGTTGAATTCATTCAGAATTCGTGCGACTGATTAAAGAAAAAAGATTTTAATTTATCGAGAGAAGAAATTTCTGCTTCTAGATTCGATTTTGTTTGCATAGTTTTTTGTTGATTGGGTATCTGCAATTTTGTATTTGTGTTTCTTCTGAATTTGTTCTTTTGTGCTTTCTTCAAATTTTATTATATATATATATGTATGTCTAAATCCTGCGTACGTGTTACTTCTCTTTCTATTTAGAATTTTTATGATTATAGTATTAGAATATGATTTCTGCTTAGTTGTTTGATTGATATTCAAAAATTTTATTTTAAGATTTTGTTTCTTGATTTGGTAAATAATCAATCCAGTCAACCACGTAATATTTGCTGTCATTGGTTCATAATTTGAAATTGGTAAGTTATCATCCATGTTAGATACTGCATTCTCGGAAACATGTATTATCCGTTTTAGCTGTGTTGATTTGTTAGTTATCATTGCGCTATGTTTAATTCAGGTCAGTCTGATTGATTCTGTGGTGTCTGATGCTCATCAATTTGGCTATTAGCTTATTGTTTTGTAAAGTATATATTTTTGTATGTCAATTTGTAGTGTTTGTAAAGGTTTGATACTTAATGTAATTTGAATGAGATTCAATATATTTATATTATGTTTGTTTATATGTATGCTATTGGAATGAGAATTTGGATATTAGGCTCTGCATGATTCTTTTGCCTGTTCTTGTAGAATGCATTTCAACTGCACTTAGTCTTGGAATCTTTTGTGATGATTTTTTCTTTTTGATAACTTAGCATCCTTAAATGAGGAAAGCAAGTGTGTTTATTTTCAAGTTATTCAGTTATATTTGTTGTTTGAATGTTTTAAGTTTGGACACTGAAAACATAATATATAAGCTCTAAAAATAGAAAAATTTAGCATTCAATGTTTGGTTACTTTTGTTTCACTTCTTAGACATTTTGTTCCATTTAAAATTTATAATAGTATTTCAGCTAAAGCCTTGATCTTTACTTTTATTTCATTAAAACTGACAATCACAAACTTTAGATAAGGCCTAATCAATGTCAAATATTGTTGAATGCACTAACTTAGATAAGCTCCAAAATACTTCAACTTCAAGCGTTGAGTCGTGCTATCAAACATGCCTTTGGATTAAAATTTGTTATAGTTGTTACTTTCAGTTTTAAAACTAGAATAGAATCTCTTTTCCTTATTCTGATAGGTTTTTTGTTGAGGATTATTAATACACTGTTTATTAGTTGGGCATATTCTGAGCTATTTTTTCAATATTAGTAAACTAATTGTCTTTCAAATCTTTGAATTCTAACTCAAGCTTAGAAATTACTGATTTACACTTTATGCTATCTTATCACATGATGTTTTATTTCTCCTGTAAAGTTAACCTGGTAATGTGTATGTTAATTAAGGGATTGTTAAGGTTTAATTGATTATTAGAGTTGTATGATGATTTGTTTCCTCTTTATTTTGTTGTAGTTTTGAAAACTCAAGGCAGCAATGGGTAAGAAGAAATCAGATGACCCCAAAGAAGGGAAAAAGGAAAAGCTCTCAGTTTCTGCCATGCTTGCTAGTATGGATAAGAAACCTGATAAGGCTAAGAAACCTTCTTCCTCAGGCTCAACTAATAAGCCCAAGCCAAAAACAGCTGCCAGTTCTTATTTGGGTGATATTGATCTCCCTCCTTCTGATGATGAGGATGGTGCCGAAGTTGATCAATTGAATGATGCCCATAAACAGGTTGGTCGGCAGAATAGAGGTGATACAAAATCTCTTGACATATCCATAAGTGACAAAGAGTTAAAGAAACGAGAAAAGAAGGACGTGCTTGCTGCCCAGGCTGCTGAGCTAGCTAAAAAGGAAGCTCTTAGGGATGACCATGATGCTTTTACAGTTGTCATTGGTAGCAAGACTTCTGTTCTCGAAGGTCATGATGAAGCTGATGCAAATGTCAAAGACATAACTATAGATAATTTCTCTGTAGCAGCTCGCGGGAAGGAACTCCTAAAGAATGCATCTGTTAAAATTTCTCATGGAAAGAGGTATGGACTGGTTGGACCCAATGGAATGGGGAAGTCTACGTTATTGAAGCTCCTTGCTTGGAGGAAGATACCTGTACCCAAGAATATAGATGTTCTGTTGGTTGAACAAGAGGTTGTTGGTGATGATAGAAGTGCTCTTGATGCAGTTGTGTCAGCAAATGAAGAACTCGTCAAACTTCGGCAAGAGGTTGCCTCTTTGCAGGGTACTTCAGATTTAACTGGTGAGAACGAAGACAATGATGCTGATGGGAATGATGCAGGTGAAAAACTAGCAGAGTTGTATGAAAAATTGGAGCTAATGGGGTCAGATGCTGCTGAGGCTCAGGCATCAAAGATTCTTGCTGGTTTGGGTTTCACCAAGGATATGCAAGGCCGACCTACAAGGTCATTCAGTGGCGGTTGGAGAATGAGAATTTCTCTGGCTAGGGCCCTTTTTGTTCAGCCAACTCTGTTGCTATTGGATGAACCTACCAATCATCTCGATCTGAGAGCTGTCCTCTGGCTAGAGGAGTACTTGTGCAGATGGAAGAAAACTTTGGTGGTTGTTTCACATGATCGCGACTTCCTCAATACTGTTTGCAGTGAAATTATCCACTTGCATGACATGAAACTCCAATACTATCGTGGCAACTTCGATGATTTTGAATCTGGATATGAGCAGCGTCGGAAAGAGATGAACAAGAAATTTGAGACTTATGACAAGCAGCTTAAAGCAGCCAAGAGATCAGGAAATAGAGCTCAGCAGGAAAAGGTCAAAGATCGAGCCAAGTTTGTTGCTGCCAAGGAAGCATCTAAAAGTAAATCTAAAGGCAAGGCAGCTGATGAGGATGAAGCATTGCCTGAGGCCCCTAAGAAATGGAAAGATTATACCGTGGAGTTTCATTTCCCTGAACCAACTGAGTTAACTCCTCCACTGTTGCAGTTAATAGAAGTCAGCTTCAGCTATCCAAATCGAGAGGATTTCAGGCTATCTAATGTTGATGTTGGTATTGATATGGGGACACGTGTTGCCATTGTGGGGCCTAATGGAGCTGGAAAGTCTACTTTGCTCAACCTTCTTGCAGGTGATTTGGTTCCCACCGAGGGCGAAGTGCGAAAGAGTCAAAAGCTGAGAATTGGCAGGTACTCACAACACTTCGTTGATCTGCTGACAATGGATGAAACACCAGTTCAGTACCTTCTTCGCCTTCATCCTGATCAAGAAGGCCTAAGTAAGCAAGAAGCAGTTCGAGCAAAGCTTGGGAAATATGGACTTCCCAGTCACAACCACCTTACCCCAATCACAAAATTATCTGGAGGACAGAAATCTAGGGTGGTGTTTACTTCAATTTCCATGTCAAAGCCACATATTTTACTACTAGATGAGCCAACCAATCATCTGGATATGCAAAGTATTGATGCTCTAGCAGATGCACTTGATGAGTTCACTGGAGGAGTTGTCTTAGTCAGCCATGATTCTAGGTTAATATCACGCGTTTGTGAAGATGAAGAAAAAAGTGAAATATGGGTTGTAGAGAATGGTACTGTAGAGAAATTTCCTGGAACATTTGAGGAGTACAAAGATGATCTTCTAAAGGAAATCAGAGCAGAGGTTGATGCCTAAGGTGGCTTGTTTATGAGGTATCCAAAAAGGATTTTCTTATCCCCTTGTATGCAGTGTGGTTGTCTCATTATACTGATCTCATACTGCTTTCTATATTATCTGAGGACTGTATTATTTTACTTTTCCTTTTTATCTGAATGATTTGAAGATTGTAATCGTTTATTGCGGATTGAGGAAGCAGAGATAAAAATTTTGTACCGATGGAATATTTTCTTCTTGCCATTTTGGATAGTTGGTTAATGAATCTAAATTCATTGAGGAACTACTTGTTTGATTTATTAAATTCTTGGTTTATTTGATGAATTTGTATTTTGATGTGGATTACTACTCTATAAAGTAATTAATTTGCTAGACGTGTGATGAGTTTTAACAATAGCTTGGCAATTTAATGTTACTCTGTATCTTTAGAAGATTCATTGAGATCATGTGCATAGGCACATGGGGATTGTACTTTTGCTTGGTTAACTTTGAAATTTATTTGGTGTTTTTACTAATTATTGTCTAGTTTTTTTGGTTCTTTTCTTTCCTTGTAATTGCATCAATTTATGTAATTAACTTTGCCATCTGAATCTTAAAAGAATTGGACTCTAGGAAGCTCTTTGGACAAGAAGTTTATTGTCCATGCTCCTGACGACTGGGTCTGCAAGAAAGCTCAGATTTCTGCTTAATTTTTGTAACTCTAGTTTCTCCCTGGTCTAGGTGGTCCTCTGCAAAGCGCAGTTCAATGGAGCTTCTTATGTTTATAAGGGTTTCATCAGACTTTTCTACAGAATTTCACGAATTAAAATCTAATAATGTATCAGAGGAAGGGTGTTCTTGGTAAACCTGACAATGTCCTTAGTGCTGCTGAAGGATATATAGAAGAGAGTGGACCAGAAGTTTTTTAGAGGCTTATAGTCCAGGTATGGTCTACATCATCATGATCTGGCATTTTCTTGAGCATATGAGATATTTCTTCATAAAAATTGTGTTAAATCAGTCTGTTTCCTGAATAGTTGTCATATATATGAATTAACTTTTCACTCTTAAAACCATACTCTTCTAATAAGATATATTTTGTTGTTGGTGTTAATTGCTCTACACCCATTAGACATAAGAAAACATGTGACTTGACTGCTTATTAAAACCATACTTCTAATAAGATTTAAATATAATCTTATTCTTATAATGCTTGAAAAGTTTGGTGCGTGTCTGAATTGAATAAGACTTAATATTACTATGGGCTAAAACTGGTCAGAGCCTTCATTCCAATTTTGTCTCTGGTTACCGATTCCTGTCCTGAATATCTGACCTTAGACTATAATGTTTTTCATTTCTAGCTATCCTCACACCATTAAGCATATGCAATTAGTTGTGTTAATACTGTTGTCACTGTCTCTCAGAAAAGACTAATGACATCTTCTGTTCTAATGTTGCTGGAGTATAGTTCCTATTAACTCCCACCAACTAAATAGAAAAAATGGAAAAGAACTATATTCAAAGTTTTTCATGTAGTTTCATAACTGATGGTTTTCTTATGCTGCAGGCTGACAGAGAATCAAGGGCAAGGAGGAGCATTTTTATAATCATTTATGCTTGTTACTATTGATTTTAGTTTGTTGTGTGTATTTGTATTGTACCATCTCATCTTCAAAATCATAAGTATTTTGAATGGTCTTTTGTGCTTGCTTCTCCTTTTCTCTACATGTAGGGTTGTTGAACTGTTGCCCCTGTTTGTAGAGAGTCTGAAAGATGCAAAGTAAGAACCTTTCCACCTTGGGTGGATATTCACTAGTGGTATGAGTTCTTTTATGGACCTTTCTTGACTAACTTTAAAATCTATGGAATCGACTTGATAATCTTTGGTTATTATCCATAAATTTTAATTCTTTCTGGTGCTAATGTATCCTACTTTAGATTAATTCCTGAAATAGAGTGACTGGTAGAGAATGTGTTATGTGTTTTAGTGAGTATAAGCTTTTGCTTAGGTTATTTGTGGATCGCATTTTAATTTATATGGAATGTGTCTTTGGCTGTTATGAATTGGGCAATGGGTATTGCAGAGTGTTCTTAGCTTTGAAACTCTTGCACTCAACACTTTATTGTCTGCACTAAAGACTTGTATGGTGTGAATACTACTCTCTATACTTGAACATAGGGAGTTCCTAAATTCTCATTTCATTCCCAAAGATAAAAGGCAAAAAAGCAAAACCAGAATGCAAATTTTGTTTGCAATTAAGATTCCAAATGAACCAAACTTAAAAAAAAAAAAAAAAAAAAAAAGGGGGGGGGGGGGGGGGGGGGGTGTGTGTGTGGGGGGAGAAATAAGGGAAAGCAATAAAGAAATATACTCTCAAGACAAAAGGGAAAAACAACTTTAGATAGTGTTTCCTGATGAAGAAACATGGAATTGACCGGAAACCTGATTTCAAAATGATAAGAAATGGTTACACACGTATTTGAAATCTTTTATGATTTTCATGCTAATCTTTATAGTTATACTAACATCAATTAGTTCTACTGATTTTCACAATTGCAAAAAAAAAAAAAAAAAAAAAAAAGAAACCTTGCTTTTTTTTTTTTTTTTTTTGGTAAATAAAACTAAATTGAACCTATAGATATAAAATATAATTTTAATAATCAATTGTAAATAGTTAGATGATTGAATTGAAACATTTTTTATTATTTTTTTAAAAATAAAGAGACATCTAAACATTTTTGAATTACAAAGGTTACATTTATTTATTTATTTTGTCTTAAACTTTTAATTTTTTTTTTTTTTTTTTAAAAAAAAGTATTAAGATATTTTGAAAAGAGAGAAACAAATCATGGAAGCTTGTTTGGTTTATTTAAGGGGGTGGAAAGAAGGGGACAAAAACTTTTTGGCTTTATTTGTGAAAAGACAAAAGATAGTATAAAATGGGGCGATATTGACGTCCCAATCATCAAATCCAAGATACAGGTTTGCTGACTTTCAGGTGTCTCTCAGCTGACATGGCTTTGATTCCCCACCTAAATATAACAAATGTATGTTTGAACCAAATAAAACCGCAAATCAAGAAACCAAGACAGAGAGAATGAGAACAAGAAAGAGAAATGGCACCACAATAAACAGCTCTGCACGTTGAAGTTTTCACAATATTCCCTCCTCAGATTTTGGTACATTTCTTCATCCACAAAACCCTTTTCTTTTTCATCCAACAAAAAGATAAAATTAGAAGGGAAAAAAAAAAATCTTTTTCGGCTAATTTTCTTTTTTCCTCTTGAATCAAAGAAAATAGTGTTGAAGAAGGAAAAGGGGGCTCAGATTCATTTCAAGTTGATGCATTGTCAATTGAATTTTATCTGGGCACGTGGTAATTGGGAATGTATCTTGTCTTGTTTGTTTGTTGAGATAATTACTTTTTGAAATTTGGATTTTAATTTTTGTTCTAAGGCTTTAATTTCTTCCTGCATTTCCAAGATTCTTCGAAAAAGTAATTTCACTGCATAGGATCAGGGTATTTTGGGTCTTTTGTCTTTTATTTCCCCCTTTCTTTTCTTTCCTTCAGATGGGGCTTAGGTGTTTAGGAGTTGAATGTTGAGTAACTTGCTTGATAGGTGTTGTGCCATTTAAGAAACTCAGTCTTTCATGGATACTGTCTTGAGTTGCAATTTTTAACATATAAGTGGTGTGTTTTGATGATATATTGATGATGGGGGTATTTTCCTGAGTGTCTGTTTTGTATTGGAGGGAGGGAGAGAGCATGTGGTTAGAGAGAATATGCTAGTCCATCTGCTGTCATTCAAATGGGTTTTGAGTTCTTACAACTAATTGAATTTCACCTTGAATGGCTGATCTATTAAGACCAAGTCCAGCTGAAAGAGACATAGATCAGGTATATATTTATATATATATATAATATAATATTATAAAATTAGGTACTTTCAGAGTTTCAAAGGTGAGCTCTTTTTCTTTTTTATTTTTTTGTTTTGTTCTAATAATATTTTCTTGACTGGAAGGCCATTGTAGCACTCAAGAAAGGGGCATATCTACTGAAGTATGGGAGGAGAGGGAAGCCGAAGTTCTGCCCATTTAGACTTTCCAGTGTAAGTCTTAGTTTTTATGTGATAAATGTGATGATTTCTTAAACCTTTTTGTTCACCTTACTTCTAGTTTTGGGGAGAACTAATAGCTATTTGATTAATATGTCCTTTTTATGTTTCTTAAAACATTTATTCAAGAAGGAACAAGATAATCTGGCAAAAACTTACCTTTTAATCCTAAATATAATGTTTACAGAACATTACAAAGTTCCAATGTCAAATGCCAAGTATTTTAGGAAGCAATGACATATTTAGCATGCCACATTGCTCAATACCCTCGTGGTGACTTCTATATATGAATTATAATAGCTCACCTCTATTGTTTTGGTGCCACTTAACATTGAACTATGGCGAAACAATTTTTTACAACTGTTTTCACACTAAAAAGCTAGGATTATATTGTTTTTATTAGTCGGGGTGAATCCACTATATTGTGACTTCTAGTTGTTTGCTCTTGCATTTTGAACTTTTGGTTTTCTTTTTTCTTTTCATCTAAAAGAATTTATGATGGATTTTCTGGCTAAATTTTCAGGATGAGTCTACATTATTATGGTACTATGGTAAAGATGAGAAACAGCTTGACCTGCGTCAAATTTTAAGGATAATTCCTGGACAGAGGACAGTGAGTCTGCTGTGTCTTTCCCTGTTTCTCGTTTTAAAAGCATTTTTTATTGAGAAAAGTATCTACTCATTTATTACAGTATAGGGAACGGACCTGTTTTGTTTCCATTTAACTTTCTCCTTTTGATTTGGGAATTCTTTCTGGGGCCTTGTCTGCAGTTAAGCACAATAGATATGGAATACTACAATCATTTGAAGACTATATCAAATTAAGTTTTTTGGATGGAAAAGAACATTGCCGTGTTTCTTGAACATCTGCTTCAATGCTTTTCTCCAATATTTGAAGTTCACAGTTAATCCAATGAAGTAGATATAGAGCTGTTAATGTCCTCCTACTCTTTTCATGAAAATCATTATGTTTGTTATAATTATTCAACTATGAAAAGCAACGTACTTCAGTTGTATTTGGAGGGACTAATAAGATGAGCCATTCATTATCTATGTTGGTCCAGTGCGGACAACAATAAGTTTCTCTGTGCGATAACCAGGAGCCACTAAAGACATGAATTTCTTTCCCTTCCATTTCTCTAATGGTCGGGAACATAATAATTTCTCATTTTCAGTTCTCCAAAGAAAGTAATGAACAGGTTTCAGTATAGCTATTGAAATAAAATTCAGAATTACGAAGGTAAACAGAAATGGTTTCTTTTATTACTTGGTTCCATAGAATCAGCTTCTACTTCCCAAATATAGGGTTGGTTTACCAAGGGAAAGGAGTAAGACCAATTGCCTCTATTTTCTTCAAGTCTTCTCTTTCTCAGAAAAATCTGTATTCTCTGCTAAATTGTCCATCAAACTAAATGTTCTATCACATTTTCACAATCTTATGCACAACTACACATTTACCTGATCTGATGTTTCTTGTCTTCCTTTTGTTGTAATCTTCATCCCTTAATCTTGAGTAACTGCATATGTGGATTCATTTGTTATTTCTTGCATGCAAAGTACTCTTTCCAGAAAATGTATAAGAGGAATGATTTTTACTAGAAAACATCAAAATGGAGAGACTGTAGTAAACATGTCATGGGTTTGATGTAGGCACGTTATGATTTCATTTGTTTGGTGTTAAGTGGCATATATACATGGAAAGGTACAGGTTTCAATGTTCTGATTGTCAAAATGTGATAGTAATATCAGTTTGGTAATTACATATTATGCAAAATTAGAGTGAAAGAAACAAAAACTTAGGCGCTTCATTATAGCTAGAATACTCTTTTTTCTCACAGAGACATTGCAAGGAACTGTTTGAAAATGATAAAAGAGAAGGAAGAAATTCCTGTATGAATTGTATTGTATCATTGCCTTTCCCACCTTAAGTATTAGCTGCTCTGTTCTCTGTGTACTAGTCTTTTTCCCTTTTATTTAGATACAAGGGTGGCAATCAGATTTCAAGTAAACAACTTATGCTCTACTTTGGCAACCGTGTTTCAGGCAATATTTCAGCGGTATCCTCGACCAGAGAAGGAATATCAATCATTTTCTCTCATATACAGTGATAGATCTTTGGATTTGGTTGGTCTTATTGCTTTTTTTTTTTGCACATAACCTACATGGCTGAGATTGAAAGCAAGCACCTTTCCAACTTACTCAAGTCATTCTTTGTCAATTTTTTATACTGTTCATGGACAGATATGTAAAGATAAAGAGGAAGCTGAGGTCTGGTTTGTCGCTCTAAAAGCACTTATTGCGCGCAATGGCTCCCGCAGGACTAAATATGAAGGGAAGACTGAAATTGTGTCATCTGATAACCCTCTTGGTCAAAGAAACTCCCCATCAAATCCAAGTTTTGTAAGTTAAAGACATGAATTTCTTTTCTTTTGTTTATCTAGAAATTAGAGCAACCACTAGCACCTTATGCTCTGAAATCATCCTTTTTTAATCTGCTTGACAATATCAGGATCTTGACACTCCACGATCGGAAAAGAGCAGAATGGGAAAAGCTTTTGCTGACATTGTTTCCTATACTTCAACCTCAAAAAACCCTTCGCTGGTTGAAGCAGTTGGCAGCTCTGTCACTTCAACTTCTGGGGTCACAGAGAACCCAAATGGCCGATCTTCTGGTGCTGATAACGTTCGAGTTAGCTTATCTAGTGCAGTCAGTTCATCAAGCCAAGGCTCTAGTCGTGATGATTTTGATAGTTTGGGTGATGTTTACATTTGGGGAGAAGGTACTGGAAAAGGGGTGTTGGGAGGTGGACATTACAGAGTTGGTCAGTTATCTAGCACTAAAATTAATGCTAATACACCCAAGATAGTGGAGTCTACCATGGTACTTGATGTCCAAAGTGTTGCTTGTGGGAACAAGCATGCTATTTTAGTTACTAAACAAGGGGATGCGTTCAGTTGGGGCGAGGAAACAGAAGGCAGGTTGGGGCATGGAGTAGAGACTGATCTTTCCTTTCCCAAGCTTATCGACACTCTTAGTGGTATGGACATTAAAATGGTGGCATGTGGAGATTATCACACTTGTGCTCTTACGCTCTCTGGGGATTTGTATACTTGGGGTGATGGTTGTCACAATTCTGGATTGCTTGGACACAGACGAGAAGTTAGCCACTGGATCCCTAAGAAAATAAGTGGATTGTTTGATAGCTTACGAGTATCATATGTCTCTTGTGGGCCTTGGCATACAGCTCTCATAACATCTGCTGGACAATTGTTTTCATTTGGAGATGGAACATTTGGTGCACTTGGTCATGGGGATCGAAATAGCACCAATATTCCTAGAGAAGTGGAAGCTTTGAAAGGACTTTGTACAATGAGGGTTGCTTGCGGTGTTTGGCACACAGCTGCAGTTGTTGAAGCAACCAGTGGTGCTTCGGACTCACAACCATCCGATGCTTCTTTGTCTGGGAAGCTCTTCACCTGGGGAGATGGAGATAAAGGACAACTTGGACATGGAGATAATGCACCTAGACTAGCCCCTCATTGTGTAGCTGCATATCACAGGCTGAATTTTTCTCAGGTAGCTTGTGGACATAATTTAACTGTTGTTCTGACAACTAGTGGACGAGTATATACAATGGGAAATACAGTAAATGGGCAGTTGGGGAATCCAGTAGCTGATGGGAAGACCCCAATTTCTGTTGAAGGTGATATTGCTGACAGTTTCATTGAGGATATTTCCTGTGGTTCACATCATGTAGCAGTGTTGACATCAAAATCAGAAGTCTATACATGGGGAAAGGGATCAAATGGGCAACTAGGACATGGAGACAATGATGACAGGAGCACACCAGTTCTTGTTGATTTTTTGAAAAATAAACTAGTTAAAAATGTAGTATGTGGTTCAAATTTTACTGCTGCTATATGCCTTCATAAAGGGTTATCCGGTGCTGATAACTCGGTGTGCTCTGGCTGTCAGAACCCCTTCAATTTCAGAAGAAAGCGGCATAATTGTTACAACTGTGGACTTGTTTTTTGCAAAGCATGCAGTGATAGGAAATCAATGAATGCTTCTTTAGCTCGAAGCCCAAACAAGCCATATCGCGTCTGTGATGACTGTTTTACTAAGTTACAGAAATCTGTGGAATCTGGATCTGTATCTCGGATTCCAAAGGCTAGAAGCAGAAGTACAGTTAACAAGTCTATAGATGTAACGGAGAAGGAGACAGGAGGCCCTCAATTACTGGGAAATTTTTCCAGGCTCTCATCTTCTGGAGCCTCCAATCTGGACGAGTATAGAGGTGTTAAAAGTAGCAGTATGGTATCACAATCAAATGACAGCTCCCAATTTCTTCTTCCAAATGGAAATATTCAGAGGAGTAGCATCTCTTCATGGAAATCAACAAATGATCTGAAAAGAAACTATATGAAGTTTCTTTCAGTTCCTGTTTCTACTTCAAGAATGGTTTCTCGCTTAGCATCTCCTATTACACAAAAAAAAGGTTCTTTGGTTGCCACTCCATCTATAGATCCCCAAAAAGAGGAATCAGTTTGTGATTCAGAGCAAAGTAATGATGCTCTAAATGAGGAGATCAAATATTTGAGGGCACAGGTAACCTTTTTCACTAAATTGCAAGTCATAAGATAATGATAATTTGACATGGACAACCGTTGAATTTCATTTTGGGTTGTGCTACCAACATCTATGCATATTATGCCATCCCAAACTGCGTAAACTTTTGGATGAATTTAGTAATCAATATGTTCAACTACTCGTGGAAAACTTATGTATGTGTATATATATTTTATCCAAGATATAGATTGCTGAAACCTGAGAAACTTTCCTCTGACAGCATTTAGAGCCATGCTCAATGTCTCCTTACTATTGATCTCTTGTCTAATGCAAGATCAATAAAGAGAACCACTCAACTGAATTGAGGAATCTCTGTGTGTTACATGAGAATTTTCAAACTTAAAAATAGATATTACATGCACTTAAACATGAATTTGGTCAGGGCTTGTACTGTAGAGTGTTTGGACTACCACTTGGCATTGAGATTTGCGCTCTGGGCATTCTGATTGCCATAGATTTCTTTTGGTGCTATAGTAAAATGAATACTGGTGGATTTGGTTTTACTGTGAGCATCTCTATGCTAAGACCATAAGACCTTTCTTATAGCTGCTGGGACTCGTATTTACTTTCAAGATTCTTTGGATGGAATATGACTGTTCATTGGTTTGATCTATTATGCACAATTCTCCTCCTCACTTTCCACATGTCTGAAATTTGAAGAATTTTCTTATCGTGATCTATCTTGTATCTAGGTTGAAGAACTTGCTAGTAAATCACAACTCCTTGAAGCTGAACTTCGAAGAAAATCACAGCAACTGTTGGAAGCTGAAGCGAAGGCCATGGATGAAGCTAAAAAAACTAAAGCTGCCAAGGAAGCAATTAAGTATCTAACTTTACAGGTTAGTAATTCTTTCATTTCAAGAAATGTTGTTCTGATGTTTGCGGTTCCACATTTTGCATGTTAAACAGAGATACATTTTGTTGTTTTTCTGTTGGTGTCTTATATGAATCCATTTGTCTTCTGATGCACCTGGACAACATGCTTGTATGGTGAATGAGATTTCTCTTTCAGCTTCACTTCTAATAAAAGATAGCACAATAATGGAATCCCATAGCCAGAAGACCTTTCCTCAAGAAAAGAGGATTTTGTTGTGCACGGACAAATGTAATTTATTCATAAAGTAGGCAATTAATATTCTTTCGTTTTCATGTGTTTCCTTGCAGTTGAAAGAGAGGTCTGGGATAGTGTCTGAGGGGCATATGGTCAACCGCCTTTCGGATCCAAGCACACAACAAATATCCAAGAATCCTATGCACAGTTCTGACAGGGGTAGACCGACCACCAGCCAAACCTCTTCTACTAGTGAGAGTACAGTAAATCCAGTTTTGTCCAATGGATCAAAGACTCAAGTGCCTGGTCCTGACATGGCTAGACTGACCACCAGCCAAGCTTCTTCTACTAGTGAGAGCAAAATAAATCCAGCCTTCTCCAATGGAACCAAGACTCAAGTGCCCAGTTCTGACAGGGTTAGAGTGACCACCAGCCAAGCCTCTTCTACTACTGAGAGTACAGTAAATCCAATTTTCTCCAATGGAACAAAGACTCAAGTGCCCATTTCTGACAGGGTTAGAGTGACCACCAGCCTAGCCTCTTCTACTAGTGAGAGTGCAGTAAATCCAGTGTTCTCCAATGGAACAAAGACTCGAGTGCCCAGTTTTGACAGGGTCAGAGTGACCACCAGCCAAGCCTCTTCTACTAGTGAGAGTAGAGTAAATCCAGTGCTCTCACATGGAACAAAGACTTGGGTACACAGTCCTGACAGGGCTAGAGTGAGCACTAGCCAAGCCTCTTCTACAAGTGAGAGTACAATAAATCCAGTCTTCTCCATAGGAACAAAGATTCAACTGCAGATGTCAGAGCATCTGATACAAGAAGATCCAGGTGTATATATAATCGTTTCCCCCATGCCGAATGGTGTAAATGAACTAAAACGAGTTCGTTTCAGGTATGCCTTTCCTAGTCACTTTTCTGTTTGGCATATATTAGATGGCTCAAATAAGAACAAGTAGATGATGTTATGCGGCACAATACAGAAGGTTATACTTATTTATGTCATTCAATTATCAACTCTGGATCTCACTACAAATTTGGCTCTTCTCTCTTTATGTGCTTCACAAATATAGTAAATTCCTTAGTGTGGTACTCTTGCTTTCTACTTATATTGATATTTGATATTTCATACTTAGACCATTATTACACAGTTGAGCAAGCACATTCATTTTTGGTTTCTTTCATGTGTTCATAGATAATTGTATCTGTTACAGGAAAGGGTATGTTTCCAGTATTATGGCAATGGAAACTACAACCCTGTTGATTTTCAACTATATTTCTTGCTCTCATGAGTTTACTGCATTTAGAATGCTGTAGTTTCCAAAATCCTTCATTTTTGTTTTGCAGCCGTAAGCATTTCTCTGAGAAACAAGCAGAGACATGGTGGTCAGAAAATGAAAAAGAAATATTTCAACGGCACAACATCAAAGCTGATTGATTTCACGGGACATGGGAGTGTTTTGACTGCTATGTTTTCGCGCCACCAACCTCTCGGTAGTAATGTTGTAAATCCTTTTTCTCCTTCTCCTTTTAGTCCATACAGTTCGGTTTATGGCTTGAAAATCATAATTAGGATGAGTGTGACTCTGTAGGAAGAAAGTAGAATGAGGAAGAAATGAAATATTATGTATATGTTAAAAAAAACAAAAGACAGACTGCTTATGTGAAGTGTGTTTTCTCTCAGGTGTAGCAGTATCAATTCTTTAGGGACAAATTTAGGTAGAATTAGCAGAGTAAAGCTGTACCATATCATCTTTGTTCATAGAATGAAAAAATAGTACATCAGATATTTCTCTTGCCATCTTCTTCTTTTAACTCTATATAAACTTGCACACTTGAGAATTTACAGAAAAATAAAGGAAAATTTTCTGATTGAGCTCTGAAAATGCTAGAAGCACTGTTCCATGATGTTCTTACTGCACAGCTGAATTGTACTGCGTCCAGCTTCCTTTCTTCCATTATGAGCAGATTTCACCTCTTCTATTGACTTGCATTTCTTCTTCTCCAGAATATCTGTCTGATCTTCTATCCTCCCTGATATTGCATAAGTGCTGGTGAGAATCAGAGAATCAGCAGGATGTTCATCATGCATTTCTTCCAGTTCTTCCTTGATTTTCTTTCCTAACTGAACATTTCCATATATCCTGCATGCTGCAAGTAATGCACGCCACGCTGTACCATCTCCTTCAATGGGCAAGTTCTTGATCAGTTTATATGCATCTTCAAGCAAACCAGCTCTACCTAATAGATCAATAATACAACCATAATGTTCTATTTTAGGTTTCAGGCCATGGTATTGCACCATTTTTGTAAAACAGCTGATTCCTTCACTCACCAATCCTCCATGACTACATGCATTTAGCACAGTCAGGAAAGTGACTTCATTAGGACTTACCTTCTCATCCTCCTCCATCTTGTAGTAGAGAGTTATGGCATCTTTAGCCTCCCCATTGATTCCACAACCTGAAATCATGGCTGTCCAACACTTCACATCTTTGATCTCTATTCCTTTAAAAACATCAATTGCCTTGGAAAGTAATCCACATTTAGCATACATATCCACCAAAGCTGTTCCAAGAACTGCATCTAACACTAATTTCTGCTCCTTCACATACTCATGTATGCACTGGCCTAAAACCAAAGCTCCAGAGGCAGCACAAGCAGAAAGCAAACTTACCAAAGTTGACGAATTCGGTCTCAATCCTGCTAGCTTCATATAGTCCAGCAAACTTAGTGCTGCTTCTAGCTTGCTGTTTTTAGCATATCCATCTATTAGACAATTCCACAAGGCGACATCTTTGACATCCATTTCATCAAACATCCTGCGTCCTAAATCAATGGATCCAATTTTGCCATACATGGAAATGAGGGCAGTAACAACTTCAAGATCAGAGCAAAAACCAATCTTGAAGCAATATCCATGGAAAGATTCACCTCCCTGAATACAACTCAACCCTCCCATAGCTGAAAGAGCTGTCAGCATTGTGGCTTTACCAACACCAACATCACTTCTATTCAACTGCCCAAACAAGTCCATGACCACTTGATACCGAGATGCAGAAAGGTATCCACCCATCAAAGTGTTCCACGATACCAAGTCTCTTCCTCCGGAAAATTCATCAAACAGTTGGTGGGCATCCTTGATTCTCCTACAAAGACAATAAAAATGCATAAGTGTATTCTTAACATTCAAAAATAAGACGAACCCAGATCTCAAAACAACAGAATGGACACTAAGACCAATTTCGATGGCCGAATTATTTGCTGAAGATTTAAGAATCGGTACGAAAGTGAACTCGTCAATCGAAATACTCTGAGACCTCATGAAATTGAAAAGATCAAACACTTGTTTCGGTTCGTTACTGCTTGAATAGGCTCTGAGAATAGTATTGAACATATAAAGATTTGGATTCTGTATGCGTCCAAAAATGGAGGCTGCATATTTTACATCTAGTATTGTAGCTGCAAGGAGTTTGCTCAGGGTGAAAGGTATACAATCAAGACCATTCTTGATCACTAAGCCATGGATTTGAGAGATTTCTGATGTTTTCTTGCAACATTGCAACAAAGTTACGATCTTTTGATGCGATGAATCTGTTGAATGATGTCTGACAAAAACCAATTTTCCGGGCCAAAGTTTGAATATTTTCTTGAACATGAGTCACCGGATTCTGTAACATGCTTTTGGCGGGATTTACCCGTCTTTTATATTTTCCTATATAAAAGAACTAATCATACCTTACAATTTCCATGTTTCTTTGGATCTTAGAAATTTTGTATTCTTTCTTTTCTTTTTTCAAAATAGTATTGTTTTTTTTTTTTTTTTTTTTTTTATAGATAAAATAGTATTGTTAAGTCCATAATATTATGGGTATATGAATATATATATATATAACAAATTGAAGGAAACGTTTCCTTTTCTGTCTAACAACAAGTAACTAATAGTAGCCCGTCTAAGCAAGCACAAGAGCTTCTTGGTTTTAGATTCTTCCATGGTTCTCTGAGACTGAGGCTTTCCAAATTTCTCATGAAATAATGTCACGATGTATTTCTCTGCAGTTCACAACCTCCTCTACGACCTCAAGATCAGTGCAGGTACTGAAAGGTTCAAACTTTACCGACTTCATCAAAGAACGCCATGGATATCTCATCAGAACCCACCAGCACACAGATTCAGACTCGATATCAGATGTTATCAAATGCTATGCTCTCTCTTCTCCTTCAATAAACAAAGCCCGTTTCGCATTTTTGCAGATTGAACAGCCCACTTTGCCAATTTGGAATTTCTTGATTCGCGGATTATCCCAGAGTAGCCGACCCGATGAAGCAATTAACATGTTTAATAAAATGCGAGAGCAAGGATATCATGGGAACAATCTTACATTTATATTTACTTTGAAGGCTAGTGCTAAAGTTTTGGATGTTATTAGTGGGAAAAAGGTTCATAATCTTGCTATAAAACTTGGGTTTGAATCTTATCTTTATGTATGCAATGCTCTGGTTTTTATGTATGCTTCCTGTGGTGCATTGGATTTAGCACGACAGATATTTGATGAAATGTCTGAAAGAGACCTGGTTTCTTGGAACTCATTGATTTGTGGTTACAGTCAGTGCAACAAATTTAAGGATGTTTTGAGTCTTTTTGATGCAATGAAAGCAGCAAATGTCAAAGCTGATGCTGTTACTATGGTGAAAGTTCTATTAGCTTGTAGTCATTTAAGTGACTGGGAAATGGCAGATTCTTCAGTGAAGTACATTGCTGATAACACGGTTGAAATAGATGTTTACTTGGGTAATACCTTGATTGATATATATGGAAGGCGTGGTTTAGTTGAGTTAGCTTGGGAAGTTTTTGGTAACATGGCTGAGAGAAATGTGGTTACTTGGAATTCCATGATCATGGGGTACTCAAAAGCTGGGAATTTTAAGGCTGCTAGAAGTTTATTTGATGAAATGCCTATCAGGGATGCAATTTCTTGGACTTCCATTATTGTAGGTTGTTGCCAAGCTAACCTATTTTCTGCTGCTATTAGGACTTTTCAAGAAATGATGGCTGCTAAGGTAAAGCCTGATGAAATTACAGTTTCTAGTGTTCTTTCTGCTTGTGCACACACAGGCATGCTTAATGTAGGTAAAGCAGTACATGAATATGTACACCAGCATGGTGTGAAATTAGACATTTATGCAGGGAATGCACTGATAGATATGTACTGTAAATGTGGATCAGTTAAGATGGCTATGGAAGTTTTTCATGATATGAAAGAGAAAGACTCTGTTTCCTGGACCTCAATAATCTCAGGTACTGCTGTCAATGGAGATTATCAGGTTACTCTTCACCTTTTCAACCAAATGTTAAATGAAGGTATTAAACCAACTCATGGAACTTTTATTGGAGTATTGCTTGCCTGTGCTCATTGTGGATTGGTGGATAGAGGGTTGAAATATTTTGAAAGTATGGAAAGAGATTATGGATTAGTACCAGAAATGAAGCATTATGGTTGCATAGTTGATCTTTTAGGCCGTTCTGGCAACTTAGAGAAAGCATATGAGTTTATACAGAAAATGCCTGTGGTTGCAGATGTTGTTGTGTGGAGAATATTGCTAGGTGCTTGTAAACTTCATGGAAACATGTTCTTGGCTGAGATTGCTTCCAGCAAGCTTCTCAAATTGGATCCTTTTAATGGTGGAAATTATGTTCTCTCATCAAGCACTTTTGCCACTGCACAGAGATGGAATGATGCCACAAAAGTGAGAGAGGTAGTTTCTACAGATGATGTACAGAAGCCTCTTGGCTGGAGCTGTTTAGAACTAGATGTTGCAAAATCTGATAACTGCCATGAAGACAAAGATCTGGAAAATGACTAAAAGAGAGCCATTCCACCATTAAATTGTTTACTTTTGAGTGGTTAGTACTACAGATTCTTCTAAATAATACATATTAGAAGCAACTTTCTGGAGGGAGAAAAGTGAAATCTATATCTATGTATATGAATGTAACAGGCGTATATAATACATGCAGCAAAATTAGCAACATCACCCAAAACTCTGTCTGCTGCCTTCTGTATGAATAGAGAGAGGGAGGCTATAGTTTCAAAATTGATGGAAATGAGTGGAGAAAAAATTCATGTCAAAGAATCTACCAAAATGATTTCCTTCCTGCCTATCTTCCCAAAGGTTCTAACTGAACTTCCATTCTTTGAGAAGAATGTGAATCTTTTTCTGTCATCCTACTCGGTCTCAACAGATCAGCAGCATCATCCTCCTCATCGTTACCTAAAACCCAATTGCTTCTTGGAAGTACTCTTTCTCTCCTCCTCTTTTTCTCACGATACTCGAGATAGATTGTCATCAAAGCTCCAATCAAGCACCAAACTATCAAAGCCCGGGTAAGTCCATAATTTTCTTCCCCATATCTTTCTCCCAAAAGCTTCATTCCAGTAATAAGGGCAGCAACACCAACAAGAATAGCACATTTACCAACAATAGAATGGACATATTCCCATAGAACCCTCTTTAAAGGACCTTCCTCACCATTGCTTGGTTTCTTAGGCCTAATGTATGCATTCACAGGCTGCAGAACAGCCAATGATATTGCCAACATTCCAAACTTCACATGCAATGAGCTCAATGTTAAACCACGAAGCTCAGCAACTGCAAAAAGAAAACCAAGAAAAACAATTGCTAATCCTGAGTACTGAAGGTACACATGAAACTGATACCACCCATCACCTTTGACATGTTTTAAGTATCTTGCAGCTAAAACACCAGCAGGAAGCAGTATACCCCATGCAAGGAACATCATGAATCCATGCACGGCTAGTACAGGCCGTATATCCTCCTCTGCTTCAGCTGAACCCCGCATGAGCAACACGTGCACAGGCCGATTACTTGTCACAGAGTGCATATTTGTAACACTTAAATGATCATCTGACCACTGAGCACCCATAGCCCAGATAACTTTGAGAGGTGTTGTAGGATCAATAATATTATTACATTCCGGCCTTTCGTTCCCATCACAGGATGGTTTCAAAGGTCGAGTGAACTCAAAAGTAATGATCCCATTTTCAGACTTACATCTTACATATGTCAAATTTTCATTAGTTGGATGCAAATTTGAGGCTTCCCTCCCATCTATCCAATATGTGCTTACCCTTCCTTTCCCACTATCATCAATCCAACCCACATAAGCATAGCTGTTTACCATTTCACGCCCAAAACCGATTGCAAGATAACCACTTTTCTTCTCACCACGAACTGCAATTGATATAGAAGTCTTTGACAATGTCCAGAATAATTTTACCTGTTGATCATCCAAAACAACACTGTTGTTGTACATATCCTGCAAACCCCCATCAACCACTTGGACTTTCCAACCCATCTTTTGTGTGAAAACTGAGTGATAATAAACAAGATCTGGGGTGTTCCTATGAGGTGTCCAAGACAATTCTTTAGGACTAGCAACAACTCCTTCAGCTTCTGGACCACCAAAGTATATAGTCTCTGACAAGTTCCTCGATGTAGCATTCCCACCAAGAGGATCAGAGGTAATATATAATGCAACATCATGCCCTGCTTGAATCGAGAACTTCACTTGAACGCCCCTCTCAACCCTGAGAACTGGAGCCTCTTTCTTGTTAATATAAAGAACTTTTGATGGGTTAGGGGGATTAGGGTAACGCAAGGCAGGACCTGTGGTAACAACTAGAGGATCCTTCTTAACAGCAATGACCAGATCCTGATCCTCCTTGTCTTCAGCATCTAAAGGTCCCAAGCAATCATTGACACTCTCTGATAAGTTAAGAGTCAAGTGCCCGAAGCTACTACCATGATTTTGAGGAAGATAAAAAGGGCGAATGCTGTCAGGCGGCTTTATCACGCCAAGAGCCCAGATCACAGTCATACTGGCATTAGGATCTACTCGTAGATTGTACTTATTTTCAACATTCTTCAGCAACCTCTTATACCTAATGAATGAAACCCCATCTTTCCTGTGCCCATATATTAACTCTGTATTGTTAACCAAATCAACATGATCAGAGTCTTGAAAAATTGTATCTGGGCAAACCCCTTCAAATTTTCCATCCTGATTCAGTACACATTCACTATACTTTGTAATGAAATAGTCCTCAGCAAATGGTGTCCCATCCTCCTGAAAGCCAGTGATTACAACATCACCACCCACCATAAACTTACCATTAGCATTAGGATTAGCCCAACCAAAGGCCATGTAGTTCTGAGTTTTAATAGCAGCCTCTAAACCAACATCCACTGAATCCTTCTCTTTGCTCAAAGTCCACCTAATTCTATAACCATCTGACAAAACTTTACAGTTATCTAACATAGTAGGAGCCAAAAGATGAGTTTCATTAAAATGACTGGAGTTATTGCCAATCATGACATGACCAAAATCAGAGGCCATGGGAACATCCCAAACAGAAAGAACTTTGATCTGATCCCAAGTAACATTCTTAAATAGATTCACAGAAAAACTATCATTTTTATAGGTATGATTCAACTTGTGATCCGAGATCACAAAACCCCTTGTGAGATTTTCAAAGGTATAACCACCAGCACCCCACCAATGTACATCAGATCCCTCCAACATATCAAACTGTGAAACCTTAAAGGAACAATCATCAAGGATAGTCACTACCCCTCGTAATTGGTGTTGTACCGTATATAATGGGGATGTGAAATTAAGAAGGGAAGTATTCCTTTTAGAACAACTGGAACCCGTATCGGATAAACAAAATTGAAACAGAGAATCAAAAATAAGAAGCCCTAGCAAGAAAAACGAAAATGAAGACAAGGGTTTTACCGGTGCCATTGCTTCGGAGAAAAAAAATGAATAGAGATCCAACTGCAAGAACCCAATAACACTATCTTTTCTGCGGACAGAGATTACCGAGTCACAAAGAAAACTCAAAATAATCGATATGAATTTATATATAAAGAAAGAAGAATTTTCTATGAGATTTCTTGGGTTTTTCTGCAGATTGGTTCTTGAAACCTCTGCAAACCATTCGTAATCCTTCCTTTCTTTCTGTGCGATTTAGTACAGTAGGTGACAAGTTTAGCTCGGTAGAAGCAAGAAAAGGACAGTTATGTGTCAAAAAAATCGAAACTTGGGACATGAAAAAATTGGAGTGATTTGAAGGAATGAATTGGCCCGGCTTGACTGCCTCGGTTCTCGCGCCTTCCTCACAACTTCTGTAGGCAGTGGACTATGTGCCTTTCCTTTTCTTCCTGGTTACGGAGACCAACCTATGGGTATGGGAATGGAAATGGGAATGTGTGAGCTTTCGGTGCTGGCAACGTTGTTGTTTATTGAAAAATCATGCGTACCAAACCAGCCAGGTTTAGGTATGTATTTAAATTTTAACAAGAAATTATAAGATTTTTATTTTTAAAATAAAAATAACAATTAAACTTAAAGATTAATTATTATTATTTTTTTTAAAAAAAAAATACAAGTATATCTCAATCTTTTTAATAAGATACAATAAACAAGAATATGGCAATTAATCTAACAATAAAATATGAGAACAACAAATACACATGGATTACTCTAAAGGAAGAACCACATATTAAGGGGAACATGAAAGTTGACCATAAATATAATATTTCATAATATGATCTTTTTGACATCTAAAACGCGGGAAGAATCATTGATAGTTGAAGAGCTAATAATTGATCTAAAAAAAGATATACATATTATACATTTTGTTCGATATACTATTGTCTTCTTACTTTATTACTTGAGGGATCTTTAGGAAGTACAAGGAAGTGACTATGATCTCCCACCAAAAACAAGGTATAAAAGCAAACCTCTTTCTATAAGCATGTTGTTTCTTTCTTGATTAAACCACTCATTTGATATCCGAAATCACTATTTCAAATTAATTCCACCTTAAACCAAACAATTCTTTCTCTGAAGTTCTTGAAATCAGACAGATGGTTGTCTTATCCTGTCAGTTGCTCATCTAGTTGAGTGTGTTACTTCAATCTCCTCATCATCATTATTAAAAGGTGAAAGCCACAATGAAATGACATCTGAACATTTCATGAACTTTGCTATCTCTGAATAAACTCTGCTATGCTCAAAGATGGAATTCTACCTCCCTTTATTGGAAGGGAAGTCACTTCTAATTGGAGCATTTTCCTCTTTGAAAGGTTGAGTTGCAGCATCTGACACACTTGGTAATCTTGAGACACTACCCTTCCCTTTCTTTGCGTTTGGCCCAATCTGTTCTATCATGTACTTCCATCCATCAATGGGTCTTCTACGACTAAATATGTGAGTTTTAATAAAGCTTGCAATCTGCAGAGTAAAATTTCATCACAGTAAGAAAATAGATGTTCCATTCACATGAATGGTTAAAGTCATCTGATGACTATCAGGATGCAGGATAGCAGTATATAATCAGCCAAATTGACCATCTATAACACAATTTATGAAAAATCTGCTGCAACAACAGCTATAAATCAGCACAATGTTTTGACAGGCAAAAGAGCAAGACTCATTCAACCAAAATGAGAAATTTCCATAGAGTTATAAATGGTCACTCCAAAAGTTGCCCCTCCTATAGGAAAAGGAAGCAAGGCTGAAAGATGCCAAACCCAACAAGGAACATGACCATTGGACTGACTAAATGAAGATTAAGAACACAAGATACCAGTATAAATGTGTACATTATCAAAACAAGCAACTCAGTTGAAAGCAGGTAGCATAATCCTTTCATGAGACAGTGAACAGGCAAACTTGTATAAAAATAGTACTATAACTTACTCAATTTTGCAAGACAACAAAAAAAAAAACATTTTTCATGATATATTTACAGTGATGAAAAATAAATAAATACATCCCACAGGGCAAATATGTACATACATGTTAATGGGATCATTTATATATAGACCTACAAACCTGGAATTTGTTAAATGCGATTCTACGTTCAAACTCTTGAAGAAGGATGTCTTCTTCTCTTTGTGACATTTCCCATATACTCCCATCTTGAGCCCTTGCTGTAGTTTCCCAGCCATCTGGCTTATTTTTTAACTCGGTGCTTGGAATCTTTGAATTGTTCAAATCATTGTTGGCTGAGTCAAAAATCCTGATTTTTTTTTTTTTTTAGTAAAACCACACAAAGTACATAAGCAAAACTAACCAATTATCAAGCATTCTAATGAAAAAGAACTATATGCAACCATAACTTCAATAATACTAAAAGAATTTACCTCAAAATATAAACAGAATCAGTTTATAATACTTGCTACTATAAATACATGACATTGTAAATCTAAAAGGATTCAAACTTTTAAATTGCTGGGGACTAACTCTGCTTATTACCTTATACAGAATCAAAGATTTTGTACTCAAGTAATCAACCCAGTGATCAAAGACAACTCAGGTAGAACAATACTTAAAAGCAGAAGTATCTACCTTGAACGCACCAATAACTCACAGAAAAATCAAATTTAGCAGTTCAATTAGAAAAGCATAATTCTATAAAAGCATCCTTTTATTTTTTTCTTTCTTCTCAAGTTTATGTAGTGGATTCAAATAAAAAATATCTTCCAATAAATCCATATCCTTCTCGAGTAACTAAGTGATAACATGATAATATTCATCAGCAACCTAAAAAACTACATGAACAACATCACCAGTCAATTCTTGCAGCTAATATGCATCAAACACTTTAGGCCACAAAAATCAAATCTTTTGCACTTCCAATGAACAGTCATTGAAATTGAAGTGCAGAAAAACCATCCCCACAACAAATCCACAAGACTTAAAAATAAATACAGTAAACGAGACATAAACAAAACAGAGAAAAAAAGGTTCACTTACTCAGAGCAACTATCTAGTAATTTCTCAATATCATCTCCCCCAGAAACCGAATCCGCTAAATTAGCTTCCTCCAACTTTTCAATTTCCTTCATCCAAAGTCCAGCATGCACTCTCTGCTTCTTCAATCTGTAATCCTTCTTCATATTCTTCAAACTATAGAGCGAAGACGAGGGCGGCCCACTCACATTTTCATCGTTTCTAACTACCTCGTCATTCACATTCCTATCAGCATTACTTGTTATTTTACCCTTTCTGTGTTCCCAGTTCTCCGTCATGTCCTCCACGAAAGCCTTGGTCTCAGAATCAATATCTGAGGGGACAACAATCCCCGAATTCTGGGTATCTACAGGGGAACTCTCGGATAGTGAGAAATTTACATCGGTTTCCCATGGTGCTCGAGTCTTACCGGAGAGCTCTTCTGGCAACCAAGCTGTCTCCCAAGAGTCGTTCCACTCATCATCGCCGGCTTTACTCGAAAAGCGGCGGACAGTGGCGGCGATTGCGGGTTTTAGGGAAGGGTTTTGGAGGATTTTCGAAAAGATACTGTGAACTGGGATCATTGTTCTCAAACTTTGGAACTCCGTTTGTCACTTCACCGTTGGAAAAGCGTCCTTGTGTTCAACCGCCTATAAACAGTACTTTATATATATATATATTTTTTTAATGTCATTTTAATTCTGACTAATCTCGAATTTGAGTCGCGTCGGACCCTTTTTGGAGAAAAAGCTCCCCTACACCTATTTCTTCATAAACAATGTTTAAATTCGAGATCTTGCTGATGGGAACCAAGCTTCTTCCACTTTATATAACTTTTGTGATTTCATCTTATTTTATTTTATTTTTTTGTAATATTTCATCCTTAACTTAATAATTTGGTAAATTTTATCTCTTAACTTAATGATTTGGTAAATTTCATCTCTTAACTTATATAATTTAGTAAATTTCATCTCTTGACTTATATAATTTGATAAATTTCATCTTTTAACTTAATAATTTAGTAATTTCATCCCTTAACTTAATAATTTGATAAATTTCATCATTAACTTATATAATTTTTGGGATATTATTCTTAATAATACATTTATTAAATATAAATTTACAAATGTATGATATAATATCTTTGGTAATATACAAATTTTTTTATTAAATGTATATTTAAAATAGTAAATTAAAATATTTTGTATTAAAATTTACATTTTTACCCCTTTATTTTTTAGTATTATTATTTTAATTTTAAGTTAAAGGATAAAATTTACCAAATTATTAAGTTAATGGATGGAATTTATCAAATTATTAAGTTAATGGATGAAATTTAACAAATTATATAAGTTAAGGGATGAATCTACCAAATTATTAAGTTAAGAAATAAAATTTATCAAATTATTAAGTTAAAAAATGAAATAATATAAAAAAATAAAATATGTATGAAGTCACAAAAATTATATAATTAAGAGACCAAATTTGTTGCAAGAATTTCACCCTTACTAATTGAAACCAATTAATTGGGCCATCATCCTAAACCCCAATTAATATTACTAATGGTCCATTGTTTAAAAAGCCCAATTATTACATCAAGTACATTAAAAAAGCCCATTAGGGTTTAGAGTTCAGAAATGAGAAAACCCGAATATTTAAGGCACCACAAAGTCCGAACCCTAGTTTTTCCATCGTTTGTCTTTGAGTACCTCTCCATCGGCGGTTGGTCGGAGTAGATCGCTTCACCGGCGTAGTGGGCGGAAACAGACAACATGGTGCACGTTTCCTTTTATCGCAACTGTAAGCATCTTCGTCTCTACAATATATTGCAATGTCTTCCTTATCCTTCAATTTATAGTACAAATATGTATTAGTTGTTCATAAGCTGCATGCATTTCATGTATTTGTCGCTGATTATTTCATGATTGAGGTGATTTCATGCTATTGTTTATGTTTGAAAGTAGCCTCTGTGTTGTTGTATTACAGCTGTTTTAATTGGGGATATTAATATTAAAATTCGAATTTCGAGTCCTTTTGTCACCAGAAATTCTGGGAATGAAATTCTATGTTCTGATGTTGAGATACCTAAAAAATTCAGTGTACTGATGAGGAAGCAGAATCTTTCTTAGGTTGTTTTTAAGATGGATCGGGGTGTCTCTTGGTATTGCATTTTATTTTAATGTACCGTTTCATTTGACTACCCTAAGAGAGTCCTGGCGAATCTTTTCTAAGAGGTTGGTATTAGTTGTGTAACTTCTAAAAATATGATCTTGCATTGTTAGAGTTTAGTATAGTATGATCTGTTGGCCAAGCATTGTTGAAGTGTATTTTCTTTTTCCCTTATGGTTGTCCTTGTGCTGATAAAATATTTAAGTTTCTATGTTAGGAATCTATGTACACTACATTTCACTGTTTTTAACTCCATTCATGTGTTGTCTTTCTAGATGGTAAGACCTTCAAGAAGCCTCGTAGGCCATATGAGAAGGAGCGATTGGATGCTGAGCTAAGGCTTGTGGGAGAATATGGGTTACGTTGCAAGAGGGAACTTTGGAGGGTTCAATATGTGTTGAGTCGTATTAGAAATGCTGCCAGAAATCTGTTGACTCTTGATGAGAAGGATTCACGCCGTATCTTTGAAGGTGAAGCCCTTCTGAGGAGGATGAACAGGTATGGTCTCCTAGATGAGAGTCAGAACAAGCTCGATTATGTCTTGGCTCTGACTGTGGAGAACTTTCTTGAGCGTCGCCTTCAAACTCTTGTTTTCAAGACTGGGATGGCAAAGTCAATTCACCACGCCAGAGTGCTCATTAGGCAAAGGCATATCAGGTATAAGTTCTTTTTCTTTATGATGCAATGTTAGCAAATGCTGATTCCTGCCACTAACTAATTGTACTCAACATGCTAATCCTGATATCTGCTGCCAATTAATTGATGTTTCCATAAGAATCCTGATATACATATCAACTGTATTCTCCTTGTTATTTTGATATATGACAAAGAAGTATCCTAAAGTGTACAATATCAGTTACTTTGTATTACACAGTTGATATAAACAGCCTCTTCACTTGATATAAATAGTTGCACTACACAGTATAAGTACCAGTCAAATAAATCAATTTTTTCTTTTGTTAAATGAATATCTTGTATTTTTTAGGACAACCTTTACACCTAATCACTTTGAAATAATTGTAATATTTGATCTGTTATGACAGGCTACCCTTTCACTACTTAATCTTCAATCATGAGTAAACTTATTTTCATATTTTTTGATAACTAATAACATCTTTCTCTCCCCTTCTTGGTTTCTGATTTTGTTTTTTGCAATTATATATTTTTTCTCATTCTTGAGGTGCTTGTTTGTTTGTTACTTCAACTCACGTTTGCTCAAGTTTCTTAACATTTTTGCAATGCAGGGTTGGAAGGCAGGTTGTCAATGTTCCTTCCTTTATGGTCAGAGTAGATTCTCAGAAGCACATTGACTTCTCACTTACAAGTCCTTTCGGTGGTGGTCGCCCTGGTAGAGTGAAGAGAAAGAACACTAAGGCAGCTGCCAAGAAGGCTGCTGGTGGTGACGGAGATGAAGAGGATGAAGAATGAGCATGGATTGAAAACTGATGATGTCAGTCAGACCATTTTACTTTTTCTCCATAGGAACTGCCCCTAAGATTTTTGAATACCTTTTTAAAAGACTCGTGTACGTATAAGTAATGATTTCTGTAGCTTACTCATATTCCCAGTATTTATTCTCGTTAAACCCTTTTGATGTTCCCAGAGTTAAATTGGTAGCTTCACTTATCTCTCACATTTTGTCTGGAGAAAATATTTTTACATTGGTAAAACTTCCGTCCCATTTTGCTGGTTTGTTTTTTAGGTAACTTTTGTTGCTGCAGGTGAGTTGAACCTTGATAATATGTTTCATTTCTTCAGTGGTGTTTAAATTTGAGTTTATGCTGAATGTTGGACCTGAACTTAGATGGATTCCCAGATTATCCGGGCCATACAATTCAACCCAATTTGTTCTACATTATTGGATCCCTCACTTTGTTATTGTGATTTTCTCTGGAATTGGTTCTCCTGTCTATTGTAGATACACCTCTTGGCTTGTGATGTACTGCAACAACTCATTTACTGGCCCGGTTAACAGAAAAATGTGGTTAGCTTCTACTTGAGAAGATTTTTATTCTTTTCCATTTAAGTTTTCAGTGAAACATTCAATAAGAAAGAATGAACTGCGATTCAACAAAAACTAATTTACTTTTCAAATATAGCTCTTTTTTTTTTTTTTTTTTTACTTCACAATGACATTGAGATATTATTTATTGATATTTTTTAATGAATGATTTTCTTACTACATTTTTTTTTTTGGTTTAAAATCACAAGATGTTTTAGACGAGTTTTAAATTATAGGATAACAGAAGAGTTTGGAACTCCAAACACACTTAAAAAGCTCCTTGGTTATATATCAAAACTTAAGATATAATACTACAAATAATATATATATATATATATGCAAAATTATTGCAATTTCACGCTTATGACCTTTAAGATTGGATATCTTTTGCCCTATAAATGCTGAATTCTTCTTCTAAATGATCTTTCTCTTTTTCCAAATGAAGAGGGCAATGGTCTAATGTATCCCATCATTTTAATTAGTGAGTACTATTATTGGTTTCGTTTGAAATAGCTTTGTCTAAAGGAAACCATTAGGTCCTAGAAAATTAAAAATCTTCTTTGAATATACATATACCATTTTTCTTTGGGAAAATGGAGATGATTGGAAAAAAAGGACCACACAATAAAAGAAGAAGAAAGAGAGAGTGTGTGATACTTTGTAATTATATATAAGAATAGGTTTAGATAAGAGTTTGAGGGTTCAACACTCGTTGTGAGAGTCATTAAGAATCGGGATGAGACCTTTTTCTTCGATTAAGAGTTAGACTATGTGGGTGCAACCTGAGCCGAATCTGAATTAGTCGGAGTAGTGATGACTCTAAATACCAAATGGTCTAACAAAAAATTTAAGATATCCTTTTTTGAACCTAGATATCGGGAAACTTTTTTTTTTTTTGATACAATAAGAACAATATTAAATAGTTGAACTCGGATGTCAACGTAAAGTCTTCTCCCAAATAAGAGTTAAACTCTGCATGCGCAACTCGAGTCGAATTTGAATTAGTCGAAGTAGTGATGGCTCCGAATACCAAATGGTCTAACTAAAAACTTAAGATATCCTTTTTTTAATATAACGAGAACGATACCAAATAGTTGAACTTAAATATCGCGAAACATATTTTCTTTTGATGCAATAAGAAAAAAATATCAAATAGTTGAATTGGAATGTCGTGAGCACAATAACCATAACACGAATTTACGAGCTCAAGTCATGAGAGGGAGAGAGATAATGTAGGCCCAAGACAGCCTTAATGATATGATGTGGTCACCCTTTAAGACCATAGAGCTAGGTGTGCCAATAGGCAATGGTTGTCTACATTAAACAACCAAGTCCCCCAAGGTTGTCTTGAAAGAGACGGTAAGATCGAAGACAAGGATCTTAGGGCATTTCCAGATGATTTATTGCATTGACAATTTGAATAATGCAATCAACAACTCCATGATAAGATATTTGCATTTGGACCTTTCCTCCACCACTCCCAAAATTATTATCCTCGAAATCAAAGTTTTCACATCACTCGTTTAGAACTAAATAATACGTTTAAAATTCAAGAAGTACATCCGAAATATATAAGAAGCGAATAATATTATTGAGTTGTTGTTAACACTTATATATTTAAAAAATGTATTAGTTATTTTCATAATTTCTTTTGTTTAAACTTATATATAAATGTGACACTTATATATAATTTTTTTTTAATGTGACAAGAAAGGATATTATTCAACAATTAATTGAGATTGATGCCAAATAAAATTGGAAATTAAAAGGACAAAAAGAAACAATCACAAATCTTACTAAATTATTTTAGTCTCTTATTACAAAACCAATGGAGGCAAAAGGTGTATATATAACCTTGTCTGAGTTGACATGTTTCCCATTTTTAAATTCTCTCATTATGATATTATATATATATATATATTTATATATTTATAAATATATTTGGTCTTTAAGTATCATCATAACCCTAATCCTTTTTGAGTGGAAAGTATCATACTAGGGTTTCATAATGTTTGTGAGACAACTTTTAGTGGAAGATGAAGATATATATATATATGTATTTCTCTTCTAGACATCAATGATTTTGGGGAGAGTTTATCTTATCTAAAAAATGAGAGTGGAAAACTTATCAACGTGTTTTTCAAGGATCATATTTTAATTTTTTTATAAGAAGAAAAAGTCAAAACATCCACAGCCTTAGATTACACCAACACGTTTTAACTAACCTCAACTAACCGTGATTAGTTAAAAGATAAAACTTAAGACAAAAGCAACCAATTCATTATATTTATAAAATACCAAATAAAAGTAATTGAGAGAACAATAAAATATTAAAAACCGTTTTTAAATCATATTCTAATTTGATATTAAGGGTGTTAATCTCGATTTATTTATGTAACTATTTAAAATTTTGAGTCAGAGCCTTCCTCCCACAAGGGATCAATTCAGCTCGAACTAAAAAAAATGTGTGTGTGGGGTGTGGATGATGTTTGATTTCTAGGGTTTGTTAATTATAATTAAAAGATTTCATATAAAATTAAAGTCAACTAGATGATGTTATTAATTAATTAATTAGCATAAAAGAAAAAAAAAAATCGTAACTCAACTAGTTAAACACTCTTATATATAATGAAAACGTTATAAATTCATATCATAATAACAAGAAAATATCACAAAATAGAGTACATAATCAAAAGATCATAATACATACTTTATATTTATTGTTATTATTAGATTTCAATCGAAATAAACTTGATATAATATAAAAGTCTTCGTTGACATAATATATATAAGAGTATATTAGGTGCTAAGACAAAACAAATTATTAATGCATGGAAGTAAAGAACATAAATGAGTAGTCAAATGGGTTGTGGCCGAGTGGTCAGCACCCATGCTTCCAACCTAAAGGTTGGGGTTCGACACTCAATTCAACCATAGTGCTATCAGATCCGGTTTAAAAAAAAAAAAAAAAAAGGAACATAAATGAGTAGTTTCTAGGCAAGTCACCTCTTCTTAATCAAACAAAAGAAAGAAGAAAAAAAATTTCCAAAGACTTTGACGACTGTGGCTTAGCCGGCACGGCCTTTAATTATCAAAGAAAGAAAAAAAGAAAATTTCTAAGTCCTCTAAAAAGCAATGTTTGAATTGAGGAAAATGACAAATTAAAT
>JAHSUH010003778.1:1022500-1030000 GCA_025388415.1 Cynanchum wilfordii | reverse complement strand
TTGATCAATGAGTGGACTGGACTCATGAGTTGTATATATATATATATATATACAGAATGAGCCAATCGTGTGTCATAATATACAGTAGGTTGCACTTGTTGCTTTTTATTTCCTAGGGTTGCAAATCATTGATCAGAAAATGTTATAAAAAGCTTTAATTACAGTTTGCTGGAATTTCATTAAGTACGTCCTAACCAATTAAAACGCCATGTATTCATGTATTTATTATTATTATTATTTTTTTTAGTTAAAAATTACAAATTACAAATTAATTTATACAAATCTAAAATATCTATATCTATACTTATACTCGATTAGTCTTAAAGGATGTCAAATTTTGATCAGATTAGTTACATTATACTCAAAAAAATATTTATCTCCGGAATATATATGTATATACTACATATCTGCAAACTCGTGCCGCGACTATGAGTTTGACAAAACCCATCACTACTTGAAATCTTCACTTTACTAAAATGGATACTCCGAGTTGCTATGAGTACTAGACTCATCTTTATATATCATTACACATTCATATCACTTATCGATGTGGGATGAAATATTCCATGATCTAAATTGAAATTAAGATAAAGTAGATCTATTGACATTCCTACCTAAGAGTATATATATATATATATTCTTGAATATTTATAAAGGAAATGGATGTATATATAGTGAATATTTATTATTAGGTGCCCATTCAAAGGGTACCTTTTTCAAAATTTCCAATAAATATGGCATGACCAGAATATGAAGAGGGTAGGTTTTCAACAATTACAAGAGTTGACTGGAAGATATAAGAAAATGAAATCAATATATATATATATATATATATATATATTATAAAGGGTATTGGAGGACAGTGCTGCTGGAGGGATATATACCCCGCCTTTACCCTGGATATGCTGTCTGTCCCTACTTTTGAAGGGCACTTTGCCATTGTGGTGGTTTTTGCACAAAAACATAGTTGTTACACTTTTCACATTGTTGGTAGAAAGGACACCATAGCACACACACATATATATATATATATATATATATATATATATAGCATCCAATGCCATGCATTCCAAGAACACTTTTTGTTCAAGATTGAATTATTTTCATTGTTTTTAATCAAAATCCTTAATTTTGATAAAACGTTTATGATGGGTTATATTGTTATAAACTAAATTTTAACATGACTCACGTAAGACATCTTTAAGTAGTTATTAAAAAAAATTTGAAACTTTTTTAACTCAATAACGCATTTTAAAATCGTGAGATGTATTTGAATTGAATCAGAATAGACAATATTATTAAAATGTTTATATTAATATATATATATATATATATATATAAAACCAAACTTTTTATATTTAGTGAAAATTTAACGGGGGATTGAGTCACCAATAAAGATCCAATCCATCCAAGGGAAAGACAAAGTTCCCAAGTGACATGGGCAAAGATGCTTAACTTTCTTTTTCCATGGTAAAGGTGATAGTCTCATCGATTTGACTTGTTATACTTAAATGTCTCATTTGACTTGTCAAATGATGGACTTATTCAACAGATATTAGAGATTGATCTATATCGCAATTTCAACTAAATATTGTAGTCTTATTGAGTTTTTTCCAACAAATCTCTCACAAATTAGTTGATAAACATACAAGTTCAAAAAAAAAAAACTTTTTCTTTATAAGTGTGCATTTTCCAAAAGGCTACTTATTACAGTGATTCCACCAATTTAATTTTCAATAACTTTTCAGTCTTTTTTTATTTTATTTTTTATTTTTAAATTTGTAATTTCTTTAGGGTTTTTTTTTTTTTTTTTTTTTTTGGTTGAGAATGTTAAATCATGTCGACGCTCCTCCCCTCCACTAAAAAGCTAAAAAGTTTAAGGTACTTTGTTTCAATTAACGAATGATCGTTTGTCTGATGTGAGCAGCTAAGAAATTTGCAGGGACTTTCCTTTTATTTGTCACTACTTCTAAATGCCACCACGCCCAATTTGCAGGGACAACGATGTATATAAGTTTATATGTATCTATTATGCTAATTGTATTCCAAACAGTTTTTTTTTAAAATTTAAAAAAAAAAAAAAAAGTCTAATTTATAATTATTTTTAGCATTGGATTCGTCAATATAATATCTATATTTTTGTGAAAAATGTAATAATTTAGTTGATTTAACTTCTCTTATTTAGATGTGTCACTTGACCAACCAAGTTAAGAACTTGAGTTCGTTCGACACATACTAGGGACGACTTACCTAACCTGCCAAGTGAGGGACATGAGTTGGATTCGATACATGTTGGAGACAACTTTATGCTGCAATTCCAGCTTATATGTTGTAGTTTTGAGAGTCTTTTTCTTCCACAAATATCTCCTGAATTAGTCGATGAATATATTAGGTCACGAAGAAATATAATTTTTTTTTTCAAAATTTTTGTCAATAATTTTTTTTTTCATTAAACTTCGATCAATCGAATTCCTTTAACACTACAAATTTATCAAAAAATTAATTAAAGATGAACTTTATTAGCGAAGTTTTAATATTAAAGAGATTTTATAAGCCAAAAAAAAAAAAAATTGAACGTGACGCTAACCACCTCAAGGGATTTGAAACATCGACCATCTGTCTTGAGGAGAAACATTAGAAATCCACTTACTAACTCACACAAGCTGCTGGGTTAAATTTCCCCCCTATACATATAATGATTTAAGAATTTGGAATTCGGATTTATGTATACAGTCATTTAAAATTTAGAGTTAAAGTTTATCTCCTACAAATAATTTACTAGACTTGAATTAGTATAATGTGTATATATATATATATACATACATATTAGGGAAATAATTAGTCATTTTAAAAATAGTGGTTAAAATTGTCTTCTTCCCACAAATAAGCACTAAAAATGAATTTTATTTTTTTAAAATTTTTTTTTTTCCTATCCATTGACTAATTAAAATAAAAAGTTAAGGCTGCTTATGGCAAAATTATACGTGTCAGCAAACCTCACTTTCTTTATTTGGCTCTATTATTACATCGAAAATAAAAAAGGGATAATTTAATTATTATTATTATTAATATTAGTATTATTTCTACTGTCGACTCACGTGATTCCAATATGAAAGGAAAAAACTATCATCCAATGGCTTAGGTTCGACCTCAGTTATGACTCTTTGACCACTTGACTTTTTTATTTATAATTTATTTCTCCAAAAATTCACATTAATTATTTTTTTAAAAAATATATTATTACCCTTTAAAATAAATAAATATATATATATATATGTAATATATTTTTTCAGCAAATATTATTATTTTTAAAAATACTCTTTATCAACTAAATTTGGTAATATTTACATATTATTTAATAATTGATTGATCAAAATGATTTTTTTTGAAATTTGAAGCGTTTTCGTCTTTACTGTGCATAGAACTTATGATTTTTGTTTAGAGTTTATAACGTTTAGAACTATAAGTGATAAGTGAGACGACTATCAATTAAACTACCTTTCTTATTTAATATGTAATTACTATAGGAAATGAAATAAATTAATTAATTAAGATTAATAAATTTAAATTAAATAATCTTATATGCTGAAAAAAATGGTTGTATAAAAAATAGGTTAATTAATTTTCTTTATGAATTACCTTTGAAATTACATTAAATGTTGACAACAGGAAAGACAAAAAAAAAACAATAATTCTTCTTAATTTCAACGTTTTATTATTGATAACATAATTAAACTTAATATATATATTATATATTTATATATATATATATATATATATTTATATATATATTAATTGTTTCTATTAAATTTACTAGACATTATAACATATGATTTTAAAGATTATTATTACATGTTTTAGCATTTCTCATTCATGTTTCTATCTGTTTTCTTCAGCCTTGATACATGATGCAATAATAGTAATAATTTTTGTTGCATACTATCTCTAAATGCTACACGAAATTTTTTATGATCAATGTTGTAATTCTTATGTATAAGGTATAACCTTTACTTAAGCGAAAGAATCAAAACTTTGTGTGCATAAGTTCAAACTGATCGAATCCACATTAATTAAAACAGTAATTTTAAATATCAAATGATCCGATAAAAAAAAATTGAGAGTTATTCAAACAAATATCTTAAAGTAAAATCTGGTATTCAAGTCTTATTCATAAATATATATACATATATATATATATAAACTCGCCCTTTGAAATTGTGAGATAAAATTTAGAGTTGCTCATTGTTAATGAGAATTTTATTTGGTTAGTAGACTATCTTATATATTCAAAGTTATTGTTTCGACTAATTTAATTGATTTTTTATGTTCAATTAGACTATTGGTCTAGAAGTTTCTCTATTACCTTCCGACTTGTCAAAAGTTTAAGGGTTTAAACTTCACCCGGGGTTTCACAGTTCGAGATATATTCGCAAGTGCGGGTATAGCAAAGCACTGTTGGACTTTCATGGGTGGATTAGTTTGGGTCGGAAGGGTCTGGGATACCACCTCAAAAAAAATAAAATAAAAATTAGATCATTCAATATTCAAAATCACTATACATATAATGTCTAATTCTTATTCATGACAAAGTTTAACTATAACTCTTACCCGACGCTCATACAAGTAAGTATGAAACCCACCACTTTATCGCCTCGTATAATATTCAAGATGCGTTTTTCAATTGAGGAAGCCAAACAATTAATATTACTTTTTCCCCTACCCTACTCCCCCCCACCCACCCACCCCCCCCCCCCCCCTATTTATCTTGATATTGTTATTTTTGTGGGAAAGAAAAAATAGAAAAGAAAATAGTAAATATGAATGCTATTAATTAGAAAAGTAGTAAACACAAATTGACATGTTAACTATTTATATCCAAAGACAATAGATGAACTAGAAGCAAAAACACACACACACACACACACAAAAACCTAACCACTCTTCATCACTTCCATTCTCTCTTCAAAATAACTACTCCGGCGACATCTCCGATCTCTCTCCGGCCAAAAAAAATTATAATATCAAGATGGTGAGCCAAGAATGAGGACCGACAAAGAATTAGCCACACAATATATTATTTCACCATGTCAGTCTCGTGCTCCGACTGCTTCTCCGACCTACTCTGCTGTGAAGAATCTGAAACCGTCTTCTCCAGTGATGATGTTCAAGAATATTGTTCATCGGACCTGGAATATTCTCAACCGGTCCACCGCCACCACCTCCCACCGGATAATATTGACTTTGAGGAATCCATCACCGCCGGACTCATTGACCACGAGAGAGAATACATCCCTGGCTTGGATTACATAAAAAGGTTCCAATCTCAGTCTCTTGATTCCTCCGCTCGTGCTGAATCCATCGCATGGATTCTCAAGGTACGTACACCACATCACATCTTCTTCTTCCTCCTCACAATCCGAATCTGCGAGCCAGTACTTACAATCAACTACTCGGAATTTTTCTCCTTCGTTGTGTCCCGTGAACGTTTGCTATACTTACGATCAATTATTTAGGATTTTTCTCGTTATTTGTGTCTGAAATCTATGAGTTTTTACTTTACTGTTTCTATGATTAACTACTCAGTACTATTTTCATGTATTTACAATCAACTACTTAAAATTGTTATCCTCATAACTAAAAAATTGAACTAAGTTCAAATTGTATATTTTTCATTACATATTTCTAAAAATAGATTTTAGATGTAAGACAGTAAAAAAAAAACTACTAATGGAGGAAGATAAGACTAGGTTTAGAGGAGCGGCGGCGCCGATATGGGATTATTCCACGCGCGGCGCACCTTTGTGTTCCGTAATGATTATATATATATGTGTGAATCTAAACGTGTGTAATGATTAAAATCCTTGCAGGTACAACGTTACTATGGTTTCCAGCCATTGACGGCGTATCTCACCGTCAACTACTTTGATCGGTTTCTTCACTCCCGTCGCTTGCCGGTAAACATACATATATGTCACCGTCAATATATATACAGAAAAAATAGTTATATGATCATTAATATATGTAATAATACTATATAAGTATTTTCCTTATATATGACTTTTCAAAACTAAGTGAAAGTGACCTGACTTACTCTACTAATGTCTAGACACAATTTCTTTTTTCTTTTTTAATTTGAGCTATTTATTTTTTTTTAAAATATTATAAATGAAATTGTTATTATAAATTTTTGAAAATTTTTGAAAGTTGTAGTAAAAAGTTTAATGACGGAGGAAAGTAAATTTTTAGTGTAATCATTGGTTATATTTATGTACTTGTTGTCTTTATCATAATAATTTAAAAATTATAATAATATTGTTATTATTATTATTATTATTATAAAAAGTTATGTACTTTGTCGTGGCATAGATAATATTTGCTAAAGTACGAAAACTTTATTATTTATAATTATAATTTTTTTTTTCAAAAATTAAAAAAAAAAATTATTAATTTCTCTATCTAAGTAGTTAGTAGTATTATTCTTGTCTCTTTTATTGCAGCACATTTAATTTGGAGACATGTACACGTATACATACCACACCTATGAAAATATTCTTTTACTACAATATATATATATATATATATATATATATATATATGTATGTATGTATGTGTAGCTTAAGCATGCTTGGGTAGTTGTTAATAGTTTAATGAAGACATGCCCTACTAAATTTAATTATTTAATACTAAAAAAGTTCTTGAAATGCCGGTCTATTTGTCTTTTCTAATCAACGTTAATTTAATTAATCTACAAATTAATTAACTTAATTCTTTTTTCTTTTTTCTTTGGGATGGAAATTAAATTGATCACAGCTTACAAACGGGTGGCCATTGCAATTGTTGTCCGTTGCTTGCTTGTCATTAGCTGCTAAGATGGAGGAACCTCTTGTTCCTACTCTCCTAGATCTTCAGGTACTGGTAAAACGTACGATAATTTAACTCGATTTAATATATAATATATAACGTTTGATAATTTAACTCGATTTAATACATAATGAGTTTTTTTGTGTATCTATATGTATAGATTGAAGGTTCGAAATATATATTCGAACCGAGGACAATTAGCAGAATGGAATTTCTGGTACTGAATGCATTGGATTGGAGGCTGAGATCGATAACTCCGTTTAGCTTTATGAGTTTCTTTGCATATAAAGTTGATTCAACGGGAACTTATACTGCATTCCTTATCTCAAGGGGCAGTGATATTATTCTATCCCATATTCAAGGTACAATATATTATATATATATATGTATATGTATATTTATGTACCTACCTACCATCTCCTCGCGTGCTCACACATATTTATAGATACATACATACATACATATATATATGTATATATTATATACTCGCATGCATGTAGATATACATATATATATATATATATATATATACACATGTAATGAAGGGAATCTTTTTGTTTGTTTGGTCAACAGAGGTTAGCTTTCTTGAATACAGTCCATCATGCATTGCTGCTGCGACCATGCTATGTGCAGCGAGTG